>VCII01000085.1:0-263905 GCA_006030095.1 Triplophysa siluroides | reverse complement strand
AGAGAAGTCTATAGGTCAGTTTTACAGTACGGTGTGCTGCCCTCAGGGCAGGAGAAGTCTATAGGTCAGTTTTACAGTCTGTGTGCTGCTCTCAGGGCAGGAGAAGTCTATAGGTCAGTTTTACAGTCTGTGTGCTGCTCTCAGGGCAGAGAAGTCTATATTACAGTACAGTGTGCTGCCCTCAGGGCAGGAGAAGTCTATAGGTCAGTTTTACAGTCTGTGTGCTGCTCTCAGGGCAGGAGAAGTCTATAGGTCAGTTTTACAGTACAGTCTGTGTGCTGCTCTCAGGGCAGAAGTCTATAGGTCAGTTTTACAGTCTGTGTGCTGCTCTCAGGCAGGAGAAGTCTATAGGTCAGTTTTACAGTACAGTCTGTGTGCTGCTCTCAGGGCAGGAGAAGTCTATAGGTCAGTTTTACAGTCGTGCTGCTCTCAGGGCAGGAGAAGTCTATAGGTCAGTTTTTTACAGTCTGTGTGCTGCTCTCAGGGCAGGAGAAGTCTATAGGTCAGTTTTACAGTACAGTCTGTGTGCTGCTCTCGGGGCAGGAGAAGTCTATAGGTCAGTTTACAGTCTGGTGCTGCTCTCAGGGCAGGAGAAGTCTATAGGTCATTTTTACAGTCTGTGTGCTGCTCTCAGGGCAGGAGAAGTCTATAGGTCAGTTTTACAGTACAGTCTGTGTGCTGCTCTCGGGGCAGGAGAAGTCTATAGGTCAGTTTTACAGTCTGAGTGCTGCTCTCAGGGCAGGAGAAGTCTATAGGTCAGTTTTACAGTACAGTGTGCTGCCCTCAGGGCAGAAGTCTATAGGTAAGTTTTACACTGCTCTCAGGGCAGGAGAAGTCTATAGGTTTTACAGTCTGTGTGCTCTCAGGCAGGAGAAGTCTATAGGTCAGTTTTACAGTCTGTGTGCTGCTCTCAGGGCAGGAGTAGTCTATTCAATAGGTTTGTTCAACAGGCTATGTGGTTCAGTTGGGGCAGGATTACTTAATATAATCAAATCAGTGTGCAATTTGTTCTGTACTGCTATTCTTGGGGTAGGACTGGACTAATGTGCTTCTTTTTCTTTAAACAAGGAACCACTGATTACAAACACAATGAATGGTAAGCAAATACATTTTTTTTTATGTATTTAAACTGTAAACAATTAAGATCCAGTTTGTATGTGTGTATGTACTGGAGAGGAATAGGCATAATGTTATGTTATGTTTATATTCTGTACCCATATAGCTCTGCGCTTTTTAATTTCGGGACAGTTAAGCTCTGATAAAATTGGGAAAATCGGGCCATATCCCCTATATGTAAGCAGCTTTCAGTCCCTTCTGGGTAACCAGGAACTTCCTGATGAGGTCAAATATCTATTATATTTCATAAATTTCACATAATGCATATTTTTTTAATGTAATAATTTCTTTATTAATGAATTCCATTTTACCTTTTTTATCTTTTTATTTATTATTATTATTTATAACCTGGTCAGATCATGGATGCCATATTTCACCTGTTCAGCATGGTAATATAATATTATCTACCTATACATATATTATGTCAATTAATTCATCTGATGTAGTTACACGTTTTTACCTACCTCAGTTTTGGAAACAAAACATTTCATTTGTAATTTAGAAGACACCAGGCTTAGTGGCAATCAACAACCACACCTTGAGCAATATTCTTGATGGGAAGGTCAGAGCAAGAAGTCATAGTTTTGTCAAAGTAAGAATTACTTATAACGTTCTTTTGAATTGGATCTAGCATTTCTTACTAAATATACAAAGCAGTGTTTTAATTATATTAAATTAAAGTGCACATTGTTTACAAACGTGTTTTCCTATCCATGATATCAGTGTTTGTGTAGCCTTTTCTGTCATTTTTAGAATAACATTCTGAAAAAAGCAGAAGTTGTTATTGGTCCATACCTGGAGGAGGGAATCACTGGACTTTCTTTGTAAGTTCTCTTGTTCTAAGTTAAGAATATTAAATATTATAGTCATGAGTGACAATGTTTGAGCATTGCAAACTTTAAAGTGATACACATGCAAACATCATCTTGCAGAGTTTGATACAAATTGTTCCCATCTATTTCATTTTTATTTTGGTTTAGCACTGCAACATTGCTGGTAGGACAATAACCTACCTCAATTCTTTTGGTGAGCGGAAAGAGAGTTGTCAGAAAATAGCTGACAATTGGGGGTATGTACATATAAAAGGTTTCTCTATTTAACTTTTTAACTATATTTAATCTAACCAGTCCTATACATGTTGTGCCATCCTCACAGGATATTTGCCACAGCAAAGGGATGCCAGGGAACATGGGAACTTTGCACAAGGGAGCATGACATTCAGAAAGATCTCATTTCTGTGGCATCTTCACAGCTGTGGTACCAAATTTATAAATATTTGGATATTATGCACATGTAATATATAGTAGTATAATAGTATAGAAATATGGATGCCATTTGTAATGCCTGTTAAAGTGCATGTCTGTAAATATAAATATGAAAAATTTCAAATTGTATACATTGCTGTGTTCTGTTGAACACAGGATAATAATAATATGTGTAACCAAGTGTTTTTTTGGGCAACCCTGGGCAAAGGAAAAAAATCCTATGGAAATCAATGTTTGATTACAAACATTCTTCAAAACATTAATTTGTGTTCTACAGAACAACGAATCTATACAGCTTTGAAACAACTTAAGGCTGAGTAAATGATGACTGAATTTTTATTTTTTGGCGGATTAACCCTTTAAATCGAACATACAACTTTTTTGTAAGTTTGCAGATGCCTTTCTCCATGGGGACCAGGGGTATATTAACTTCCCTTCAGTTCATGAAGAAAGAGAAAAACTAGCAATTCTGCTCTTCACTTCTCTTGGTAGGTACAATACAAGTTTATACCTACAGTTTTCTGTTGGTTTGGGTTATAAAACTGTAAGTACAACAAGTTTTTCTTGCTTTCTTTAGAAAGGTCAGGCATTTGTGGTGTCTGCCATAAAGCTGTTGCTAAGAGCAAGGCAGTTATCAAGTCTCAAATTATGTTTTGGAAAAAAAGTACCATTACAAATGAGTCTCTTTTGAAAAATATGTAGGGCAAATGTTTGACATGTGGCGTGAGCATACATCAGAAATGTGTGCAAATCAACCAGGAGACTGCCCTTTGTTTTCTGTGCAAAGGTAATGCACTTTTTATTATGTAAATTCGAATTTGAACACTGACTTAATTATATTTTGTGTAGCCCTAATGTATTTGTTTATACATTTTTAGTACAAAGTGAAACAGCATCAGAACATGAAGGAAACAAACAAGAAGGTGAGGCTTATACAATTTTACTTATAAAAAGTCAAGTTGCATTTTTTAGCAGTGTTTAGACGAGTGCTCCTCAACCAACCAGCCATGGTCCAAATTCATTTCTTTTATCCATCTTTTCTTTAAACTCAACACAACAAAATTAAATTACAAGTGAGAATGTTTAAAATGTCTGGTCACTTTTACAGTGCAGATGTATGCAAAGCTCCTTTAGTTTAAGCTGACATATTGAACATCCCATATTAAAATACAATAGACCATATTCCTAGCAGCACCATCTTTGAAGCTTTAAAGGGATACACATCCATCTCTTCAGTTGGCTGTATTGTCATTTTATTTGTTTTTTGTACTGTTCTGCTGATGAAACACTGCAAAAAAAATATTTCCAATAAATGTTAGTAGACAAAAATCTTCAGACAACATCAGCTGTGGAAAATTCTAAGTGATCTAGGTACTATATGCAGCATTCTGCAACGTATGCCATTGAAAACATGGTAAGTCTATGCCTCGCTTTCCTACCTGTTATGGCGCTGCTCAGAATAAGGTCTATTACCCTACAGAATTAAATGAGTAAAAATGTCGGCCGCACTATTATTTTCATTGAGATAATTTGACCTTTTAAAGAAAGCAGTTGAGAGCCCAGTAATAGACATAACATATACTGTACATACTGTGTATATTTGTATGAATGTATTGTATACACAGCCATGCAAAAAAAGAGACCATTTCAAATCAACATTTCTAGATGTTGTGTATTCTGCAAATAAATGCATATAGAAACAATATTTTAATTTGAAATTTGGGAGAAATATTTTTAGTAGTTCACAGAACGAAACAAAATTATAATTTTACCTAAACACAAATTTATACATGGTTAATTTAGAAAAACTGAAATGGTGCTTTGGAAGGGTCTCTTAATTTTTCCATGGCTATTTATTTACAGTATATATTCCAAAAATGTAGTTACTTGTATTTTGTCTACATTGTCTTTGCAGAGACTGCCAAATGCATAGATGAGGAAGTGGTGGAGAGAGGTTAAGCAAATAGTCTCTTCTTTTATTTATTTATTTATGAAGCGGTTTAAGTTTTTTCTTTAGCTCTACGCCAGGGGATAGTGCGAGTACCCGTGGCTATGCATACACTCATACACACACACACTGTATTAAATGTTTTATGGGGACATTCCTTAGAATATATCATAAGCATGATATAAAATCAATGGGAGTCTATCCCCTTCCCCAACACCTAAACCTAATAATCACACAAAACTTTATGCATTTTTTAAAACAATGTCCTCACAAGGTGAACGTCTACTGGTATTACTATCTTTGTGGGGACATTAGGTTCCCACACAGTGATGAATACCAGTATACACACGCAAACATATGTATATGATTAAAAAAGGGGGTTGGTAACTTTATGGTAATCTTTGTGTGATATCAATTCACTCACCATTGTATTAATTGATTAATTACCAATATAAATGTTATGTCCCCATTATGTACACGTGAATGAATCAAGAAGTTTTTGTTTGAACTGAGGTTTCATTTCTGGTACCCTTTAAACATGAAAATATAAGGCTATTTTACTATTGAAACTTAAAGCAAGAGGTAGTTTGCATATACATATTAAAGAAAAAAGTACTAACCTGTGTTACTAATGCTTGTGTAACAATGATTACCATGTGTTTTGAAGGTTTTCAACAGCTTATATCTATATTATTCAAAGGAAATGTTCATCTACAATCCCTGAAATAGTTTTCTTGTAGCTCTTGTGATCTTTTATAGATGGCTTCCTTGTAGAAAGCGTACTGAAAGTTTCAGACTTTCACCAGGCGAAGAGGTAATGCAAAAGGATTAGTGTATAGCTAAAATTAACGTAACATTGAACATCACATTTTGCAGACTGATTTCATAATGTACATTCAGTAAAACGCTGTTGGCATGGCTGATTCGGTGCATTGCTTACTTGATTGAGGTATGCTTAAGTCCTTTAGCCCCAATCAAAATACTTGAGCATTTTTTCATTTATTATTAAAGGTATCTGGTCTCTACAAGTGATTACAAAGGAGATGTTCACCACCTGAGTGTTACTCCAACAACACTGTGGTTTCTTATTTGCGAAAAGCAAAGGCACAGAAGAGAAACATAGAGGAAAAGCTTACTGGTTTGGGTGTACAACCCACAAAGCGGACCAAACTCACCTCACTGTGCACTAAACTGTGTGAAGGTAATATTTTTAAAAGTAGTGTCTTTTTAGATTACTTATTATCTTTTTTCTAATCACTATTTATAATGTTCAATTTCAGATGAATGCAGTGAGCTTGTCAGTGATGTGATGTTCCTGGCAGCCAAGTTTATGCCGCAAAAGAAGGTGGTCCAGGAAATGTGTGAAAACGAGGATATTCATGAATCAATTTCCAAAGCTGAATCCTGCAGGTAAAGTACATTTTATGATTGTTTTTAATGACTTTGTAAACCAAAACCAAATGTTTATGTAATTCAATTGCAGGAAGACCTTACAAACACTTCTGGCAACTTTAAGGAGAAACTGGGAGACATTTGGACTGGCAACCCATGGCCTTGGGCCTGGTTTAATAGGGGGCACATTTGACTTTATTGACTCGTGCCTCAAAGAAAAAATTAAAGCACTTAAATCCTCCAAGACAGATATGGGAACTACTTAAGGTACAGCAGTTTATTGATACCTTTATGTGGTAATATGTTGTATGCTGTGTTGAATAGATAGCTACTCCACTGCACTTTAAAAATCTTTTTTGAAATGTATACTTGAATCCGTAATTCGATTCTGTTGCAAGCACTTGCCTAGTTAAGGTACATATAAGGTCCATAAGATACCTTTGTGTTGTAATGTTGCTGTTTTATATTAAATGCCTAAATACACTGTTAGTCAATGTTTTTGTAATTGAATTTGTAATTTGGCTTTGATACTTATAATAGTCATTATTTTTGTAATTTTTTTAAAACCAATGTTAATAAAAAAGAAATTTTGTTTTAAAAAAGATAAAAAAAAACCATGATTTTCAATATTTTTTTTTTTCTTTAACTTTTTCACAATTTTTTGAAAATTTCTGACATCAAAGATCTTTCACAACTTCAGACACGATTCATACCATCAGTGCACAAAAACGACTACAATTGTGATTCACTCTCAACAAAAAATTTAATTAAGTGTTTGCACACACATCCACATTGGAATCTTTTGCAATCGCATTTATGCATCACCAAGTCAACTCTATGAGATTGTGTGCTTGTATCGGGTGGAATCAAACACACTCCATTTTCATACATCTCCACTTTTGCATCCAGGCCTTTTGCAATCATAGAATGGGCGGCAATAGTGGTCTCTTCAGTGTTTGCTCCTTTGATTCGTCCATTTTCTGTCAGTTCATCTAGGTAACTGAACAAATAAATGAAAGAAAGTTAGGAAATGGTCAACAGTTGTAAGAATGAAATTACGTTTAAAGCAAAATTACCTTTAGACAATTGTAGATTTTATAAAATAATACAAATAAACAGGAAAAACCTATAGTATATAGAACAAAGGGGGGAAACTCTTTATAATGTGCATTATGGGGTGGAGTTTTATCAACAATGCCCTGTGAGCTGACAGAGCTTTTTACTGAATGTGTTTATGAGTGGTATGTGCTGTTTAAAGGAATTAATGCAGATAACATCATAGAGAATAGTTCATGTTTACTTAAGAGCTTCCTGTATTCAAACAAGTAATGACAACAGGTAGTGGCCAGAAAAAATATCCATGCAATATATAATTAGGGTACCACACCTTCATTTCTGGAATTGGTAATTACAATTTAGCACCATGACAAAAGTATTACCATGAACTTCAATTTACCTGTAATATTTTTGGACATCACCACAAAGCAAGCGAAGAAGCTGATCAATCCTGCTGTTCATCCTTCCCTTAAGAAACTGGTACTTCATTGTGAGAAAAAATCTGTGTACAAAAGTTAGAACATCCTTTGTCATACATATCTTCTATACTATATTTTAAAATGTAATGTGAGGCCCTGGTGTTATAATTGTTAAAAGTTGACCTCTCTGCCTTGTTGTTGGTTTCGCTGTTGTGGTGATAGAATGACCTGCCAAAATTGGACCACAAATCTCCTAAAGAAATCCACTGATTCTTAAGGTAGGTCGATACATGTGAACTACCCCAGACATGCATCAAGCTCTTCACACTTTCTGGCTGACATGCTGTTAAACTCCTCTTCCTGTAAAGAAAACAGTCATAACATTGTCAAGGTATGCCACCTTATGTTTACACACATTTAAAGGTGTGAAAATTTACTAAAATGTCCATGTACTCGCCATCATGTTACTCCAAACCAATGATTTAATTTCTTAAGTAGAACAATAGATATTGAGATATTTTGAATAATGTTTTTTTATTACATGTAATGAAACTTTATGGGGTCCAAAACAACATCATACCACTTTGACTTCCATATTCTATTGGGGGAAATGAAACATTCTATTGCGGGAGAAAAAACAACATGAATTTGGAATGACATTTGGGTGAGTAAAGAGTGATTTTTTGGGGAACATTATTGATTGATAGACAATTGATGAAAAGCATAATACCCAATTACACAACAAAGTTAAACAAAAAATTATTTAGTATACAACACAAGATTTATTTCCATGTACTGAAGTGATTTCTAAAGAATAAAGTTATTTATGATAAAAAAATATTACCGTTAAACAGGATTTCATTGACACCAATGCTTGAATCACAGTATTTCTTAGATTCACTGGCATGTTCCCTCCATCTCTTCTAACCATCCATCTATGCACAGCCTACAAAAACATTCAAAAGCTAATCATGATGTTATTATGCTTATAATGACATTTTAAATCATCATTTTTTAATGTGATGAATTGCTTAATTTTAACTCTGTTTTCCTAATTAAAGGCCCAAGATTTTTACAGTACAAAGATGTAATAAAGTGACACTTGACTTAAAAATGAAAATTCTGCCATCATTTATTCACCTTAGAGTTATTCCAACTCTGTATACATTTATTTGTTCTGATTAACACAGATAAAGATATTTGTAAGAATGCTTATAAGCAGACAGATTTAGCTCTTTCTACTGACTGTAGAAAAATGACAATGGTAGCCAAAAGTGCCCCAGAACTGTTTGCTGTCCTACATTCTTCAAATGTCTTCTTTTGTGTTCAACAGAACAAAAAAAAAAGATAAAGTAACATTTCCTACTATGGGAGTCTCTGTGTTCATCAGAAATGTAGAAATGTATACAGATTTGAAACAACTCGAAGGTCAGTAAAGGATGACAGAATTTTCATTTTTGGTTGAAGTACCCCTTTAAACCTACCTGGAGTACATGAAACCAACAAAGAAGAACCTTGGCTGTTGGAAAAACTCTTCTGATGGCATTGAGTTCCTTAAGGTCACGGTCAATCATTATCGACCTACACGATGAGGAAATAAGAAGGAAATAAAATAAGTCAACATCTGTAGAGTTTGTCAAAATGAACAGCTTGTGTAAAAAGGTAGTTTACAATCGGCTGTATTTATGCAAGTTTTCCATCCAATAGCCATGTTTGTATTGTACATAGAAATAAATCAAAACATCAAAAAACTTTGCTTACAAAATTTTACTACCCTTAACTTCTGACCTGGGAAGAAATCCGGGGTTGTGTTTTGCAAGCTTTTCCAAACAAAGAGCAAGTATGTCTGCTGATTCTTCACTAATAATGAAGTAAGCGAATGGGACTGCTCTTCCAATAGAGTTGGTCAAGAGAAGTGCATAAAATGCATAACCATACGATGTCATGGCCTTGTAAGTAGCATCCATGAATACCATGGTATGGGGGTGTTCTTTAAGTATATCTTTTTGCCAGGGGGTCTGAACTACAATTATTAGTGGTTGAATTTCACTCAAAGGCTGATAGTAGCAAATGTTTTCCTCCAGCTCTGATGTGACTAGCTTGTCCACACTAATGCAGTCTTTGGCATCAGGAAAACTAAGAGCAATATTGGTCTTCTTGATTAATCGTATATCTTCAGGTGTAACATAATATCTCCGATTGTATTTGTCCACATGTCCATGGCGCTCTGCCCATTCAACACATTTTAAAAGTGTTTCTGAAATTGACAGTCCTTGATCCAGCCATATTTTAATGAAGGTTAATAACTCTGCATCAATGCGATTTTTTACCCTCTTCTTTCAAGCACACATCATGTCCGTTGTGTTGAAGCATTTTGTTGACCACGGCACCTGTGAAACTTCCATCTTTGATTATTTTGAATGACACATAAGCATTGCAAGAATTAGCTCTTGTCTTTGTTGGTTCTCCTTTGCTTTTCCCACTTGCTTTGGAAGATCTTTCACATGCAATGTAAAAGTAGTCTTTATGAGTAGACACAGGGGACCTGAAGATGCTTTTTGTTTCCTCTTCCAGTCTCTTAATGTAACATTGCATGAAATCAGTCTCCTCTCCAGAAATAGGTATGACCTCTTGAATGACTCTGGCATCCTTTATTTTCTTTAAATTCCTTTTTATACCTTCAAGCCAAATATTCTCCATTATCCTGGAAAAGTAAAATAAATTAAGATACGAAATTCATAAAAGTTATATATACAAGAACACTGTACTGTAAAACTGACCCACAGACTTCTCCTGCCCTGAGGGCAGCACACAGACTGTACTGTAAAACTGACCTATAGACTTCTCCTGCCCTGAGGGCAGCACACAGACTGTAAAACTGACCTATAGACCTGGACTGTAAAACTGACCTAGACTTCTCCTGCCCTGAGGCAGCACACACTGTAAAACTGACCTATAGACTTCTCCTGCCCTGAAGCAGCACACAGACTGTAAAACTGACCTATAGACTGCCCTGAGAGCAGCACACACTGTACTGTAAAACTGACCTATAGACTTCTCCTGCCCTGACTGTAAAACTGACCTATAGACTTCTCCTGCCCTGAGAGCAGCACACACTGTAAAACTGACCTATAGACTTCTCCTGCCCTGAAGCAGCACACAGACTGTAAAACTGACCTATAGACTTCTCCTGCCCTGAGAGCAGCACACAGACTGTAAAACTGACCTATAGACTTCTCCTGCCCTGAGAGCAGCACACAGACTGTAAAACTGACCTATAGACTTCTCCTGCCCTGAGAGCAGCACACAGACTGTAAACTGACCTATAGACTTCTCCTGCCCTGAGAGCAGCACACAGACTGTAAAACTGACCTATAGACTTCTCCTGCCCTGAGAGCAGCACACAGACTGTAAAACTGACCTATAGACTTCTCCTGCCCTGAGGGCAGCACACAGACTGTACTGTAAAACTGACCTATAGACTTCTCCTGCCCTGAGAGCAGCACACAGACTGTACTGTAAAACTGACCTATAGACTTCTCCTGCCCGAGCACACACAGACTGTAAAACTGACCTATAGACTTCTCCTGCCCTGAGGGCAGCACACAGACTGTAAAACTGACCTATAGACTTCTCCTGCCCTGAGGGCAGCACACAGACTGTACTGTAAAACTGACCTATAGACTTCTCCTGCCCTGAGGGCAGCACACAGACTGTAAAACTGACCTATAGACTTCTCCTGCCCTGAGGACAGCACACAGACTGTAAAACTGACCTATAGCTGCCCTGAGAGCAGCACACAGACTGTAAACTGACCTATAGACTTCTCCTGCCCTGACAGCAGCACAAAGACTGTCAAACTGAACTATAGACTTCTCCTGCCCTGAGAGCACACAGACTGTAAAACTGACCTAGACTTCCTGCCCTGAGGGCAGCACACAGACTGTAAACTGACCTATAGACTTCTCCTGCCCTGAGAGCAGCACACAGACTGTAAAACTGACCTATAGACTTCTCCTGCCCTGAGAGCAGCACACACTGTAAAACTGACCTATAGACGCAGCACACAGACTGTACTGTAAAACTGACCTATAGACTTCTCCTGCCCTGAGAGCAGCACACTGTACTGTAAAACTGACCTATAGACTTCTCCTGCCCTGAGAGCAGCACACAGACTGTAAAACCCTATAGACTTCCTGCCCTGAGGGCAGCACACACTGTAAAACTGACCTATAGACTTCTCCTGCCCTGAGAGCAGCACACAGACTGTACTAAACTGACCTATAGACTTCTCCTGCCCTGAGGCACACAGACTGTAAAACTGACCTATAGACTTCTGCCCTGAGGGCAGCACACAGACTGTAAAACTGACCTATAGACTTCTCCTGCCCTGAGCAGCACACAGACTGTAAACACCTATAGCTGCCCTGAGAGCAGCACACAGACTGTAAAACTGACCTAGACTTCTCCTGCCCCAGCAGCACACAGACTGTAAAACTATAGACTTCTGCCCTGAGGGCAGCACACAGACTGTAAAACTGACCTATAGACTTCTCCTGCCCTGAGAGCAGCACACAGACTGTAAAACTGACCTATAGACTTCTCCTACAGACTGTAAAACTGACCTATAGACTTCTCCTGCCCTGAGAGCAGCACACAGACTGTAAAACTGACCTATAGACTTCTCCTGCCCTGAGAGAGCACACAGACTGTAAAACTGACCTATAGACTGAGCAGCACACAGACTGTAAAACTGACCTATAGACTTCTCCTGCCCTGAGGGCAGCACACAGACTGTAAAACTGACCTATAGACATAAGGCACGCTCTTATATTCACATATCAACATAGAAATGTAGACCATACAGCAATACCTGTCCTGATACTGTCTGATTTGCAAAGACTTTGCAAATAACACACGTGCTCTCTGCGGATGACGGAAACCGCAGGTTCGCATGATTTCAGAGCTCGTAGTGTTAAACTATGGCTATGACTACTATTATTAACATTATCGAGGCGGACGGATAAAACAATCGTTTAAGAAATGCACTCGATGAAATAATAATGGCGCGCAATAGCGGAAGTGTCAGTCTTGTGCAAAACAAAGCAACTAAAGTTTAGATAATAAACTCAACTGGCTAGTTAATAAGGCTTTTCTAGTTCAAACGTGATCTCTATCATATAACCTGTTATGTTACTACTGATAATCTTTGTAATCAATTAACAAAAAAATACAGTACTTACCTTTGCAAATGTCTTCCGTCTCGCTATCGCTAATATCCGTTGATGCTTTTTTTAATATCCCCGCAAAATAATGGGTCCCGCCTCCTCTATGATTTCATTGGTTGTCTCCGCGAACCAATGATTTTTCTTTCTGCCCTCAGAACACCTTTGAGTAAGTAAAACTCCTATCTATGTAAATTCTTCTACCATCTCAAGTGGGCTACCATCCACAGTGATATGTGTCTTTACAGTTGAATTGATGCACATACTGTAACTTTAGTCTTGGTGGTACTTATGTTAAAGGAGCAAAAAATTACATCAATTGCATCAATTTAACCCATGCTTTTATTATATAAGGGGGAATCGCATATTACAGTTTTTTACAATCCTTTTTGCACTAATACCATAACCTTCATGTAATTTTTCAAAACTCTAGACACAAATCTCAAAACAGTCATTATTTGTAACACAGGCTGTCCAGTGTTCAAAACTTTGCACAATTGGCTTCATATCTTTAAAGAAGCCTTGCATTTGCAGAAGCATTGTCAAAAAACAAATTTATTATGAAATACCATAGGAATATTACTTTAGATCACCCATACACAAGATACCCAAAGTTTCACTGTGTATTTGTTAGTACAATCATTAAATATAGTTCTACAAAATATGTTATTCAGGTTTCATTATTTTACTGTAGACTAGAGAGAATAGTACAGACACAGTGGTATCATTGAAAAACTATAATGTGGAATTTACTGATGAAATAAATCACAACATAGGTTTTCCAAAGGAAAAATTTAGATTAAAAAAAGATAAAAAAAACAATACAGTATACTGTAAACTGAAGTGTTCCTCACTGCACTATGCAGCTATGTTTCGATCAAACCGGTCTTGTGGATTTGGCCACGGGTTCCCATCTACATCAAAATGGATGTTTTCATTTGCAAAACATCTTGGAAAGAATCTTCTGGCATGGCGAGTCCAGGCCTGACACTGATCTGCTGTGATGTCATTGCATGCATCATCCATGGCCTGGAGAAGAGTGACTTTTCCGTGATCATAGACCTTCCACCTCCATGTGGAGTAAAACTCCTCAATTGGATTAAGGAAAGGGGAGTATGGAGGTAAATACAGGGTGAGAATTTGTGGATGGGCCTGAAACCATGCTTGGACCATTCAAGCATGATGAACATTATCCCAAACTATTATGTAGGTCACACCATCAGCTCTACAGACCTGATTTAGCTCATCAAGGAAGGCTATGAAGAGAGCTGGATTATATAACCCAACACAAGGTCTGCGTCCAACCACTCCATCTTCTGATATAGCTGCACACATGGTGATATTGGCTCCACGTTGTCCAGGTACTTCGATGGTTGCCCGCTGGCCAATGAAATTCCAACCTCTCCTCCTTGTCTTGGCTAGGTTAAAGCCTGCCTCATCCAAAAATCTGTTGGTTGTGGTTGGGGGATCTTATTTGTTGGGCCTGTGTGGGTCTGGTTTGGTCTTGTTTTGTGGTCGATGTCAGACAGCAGAGGAATAAGGTTCCAATATGTCATTACTATTTTCCCTGGTTGTTCCTCTGTTTTCTGGTGTCGATCGTGGAGTGGGACCGGGCTGGACGTGCATGGTTTCGGCGAGTGGGATTACCTGGGTCGCGGGGCGGTGGGCTCTCCCTCTTCCTCGTGGATGTTTGCTCAGTGACTTGGTCGGGGTCACTGAGTGCAGCTATGACACCTCAGAGGGAATCTGGCCCTCCCGGCTGAGCCTGGTTTCTCCCGAGGTTTTTTTCTCCATCAATCAATCATTGGAGTTTTGGTTCCTCGCCACAGCTGGGCAGTGTTTGGCTTGCTCACCGGGAGACTGCATCTATTTATTTATTTATTAGATATTATCTATTAGAATGATCTTGCTTGTTCTATAAACACTATGCACTGTGCTGTGTTTTACCTCTGTGTTTTCTTATTTGCTCCTTTGTGAGCACATTGTGAAAAGCGCTATATACAGTTTTTGTTGATCGCTTTGGTACTATTATCTCAAGTATGTGGCAAAACCTCACAACTGTTAGTACAAAACTCAAAGCAGATCATCAAAAAGGCTGTTTTTTCGAACATGTAATCACTTGTTCAATTGACTAAGTACAAGACACAAAATTACACATTAACTTTTTCACCACACATAATCAGTGTGTCATCAAAGAAATAACTTTCATATGAAGTACTTGTGTTTCACAATACAATACTCACAATTCTTTTGATATCCTTCTCTTCTGATTTGAGTAAATACATTTGACCAACAAATAATCCAACTGCTCTTAATGGTAAATCACTGAATCGTTTGGTAAACCTTTACATTTTAAATTGGATTGTTAGCTATGCAGAATATGGATTTCGAAAACTACACAAATAAAATGTTGAATACACATGATGAATACTCATTATTGCCAATTGATTTCACATAGTGGTAATCACAATTGGTCACTATGTATAAAAGTGGGGGTGTAAACACTGGAAATTTCTTTCAACATGGAGCAGGACATAGGAATAGGAAGAGCTTGTGGACAAGGGATCCGTCAGAGAGGTGGGCATGGGCACCACCAGAGAGGTCAGACAGGTGGGCATGGGCACCAACAGAGAGGTGGGCATGGGCACCGTCAGAGAGGTGGGCATGGGCCCCAACAGAGAGGTGGGCAATGGGGCCCGTCAAAGGGTTGGTCATCAGAGAGTAGGTAGAACTGTTGTCTCTAATGAAGTCCGGGCCATCATCGTTGATCATGTGGTGAACCGAGGCCTTACTATGGCAGAGGCTGCCAGATTAGTTGATCCAAATCTAAAAAAGATCAACTAAAAAACGATAAGTGTGGACGATATATACTATGCTTTACCATTACATTTACAGTAAATTGTAATGCATGTAAATTCATGAAACATGTTACAATATTCTTATAGTATGATCTTTACTTTACTTCGTCAATACAGTTACTCTGTTCTATGCTTAGAATTGACAGAAAACCCCATAGTGGTGGCCGTGGCCTTGTGCTGACCGCCCAGCAGGAGTGGTCAGTGGTGGAAATGGTGAGAGCCAGGAATGATATATGTCAGAAATAAAGCAGGCAATTGAGGAGGATAATGACACCTTTGCCAATGTGGCATCCCTCAGCCTACCAACAATAGGTCGCATTTTGAAGAGGCACCAGGTATCAATGAAGCACATTTACCTGGTGCCTTTTGAGAGAAACAATGACCGGGTAAAACAACTGAGGGCTGAGTATGTTCAGGTACAGAACTATATATTGTATTACTTATTCTATTTTATGCATCGCCTACTTCATATGTATATTGGAACAACACCGTAAAAAGAATTAACAGAAATATATTTTTTAGCAGGTGATGGCGCTTGATGCTGATGTGAACCATCACAAGTACATATTTGTTGATGAAGCGGGCTTTAACCTGCAGAGGCCACCTCCTACCCGTGGTGAGGAATATGGTGGATATAGGTATGGTCTCGTCCTTGGAGGAGAACGCATGGAACGTGCGGACTGGGTAGTTAACCGCTAGGTGGAGGCCCACCTGGGGAAGCTCATGGGTTACCATGTGTGGGAACCGTTGCCATGAGGGTATATCAGACGGAACAGCCCACGGGGGGGGGTGTTACTGCGTCCGATAGCACTAGGTCCGGTTAGAGCTATCTGTGATAGGTCATATGGTGTCCCGGCCTAAGGGGGAAGGCTGCTCTGCCCAGCCAACCCCCAGGGGGTGCTTGCTTAGTGATGGATGGAATGCCTGTTCTTAACCAGTGTCTGGGTAAGAAGGAAGGTTGGTGAGGTACCAGTTCCTTAGCCATGTGTTTGGGTAAGAAGAAAGGTAGATAGCACACTAACCCAACCTCTTGGAGGGTGCTTTCGCAGCATACGCCCCCCCCCGGATGCCAGTCCTACATGTCGCCACGCAGGACGTGGGCTGACACCGGGTTTACGCGAAGGTTGTTAACCCTTGCGAAGATGTTTGGGCGTAGCCCAACCCGCAGCTCTACAGATGTCTGCTAGAGAGGCCTTCTGGCCAGTGCCCAGGAGGTGGCTATACCCCGTGTGGAGTAAGCCCTCAGTGGGCATGGGAGATTCTGAGATCGGAATGCCGTCGTAACGGCATCCACGACCCAGTGCGCCAGCCTCTGCTTGGAGACAGCCTTCCCCTTCTGCTGTCCTCCAATACAGACAAGGAGCTGGTCAGAGCTACTGAAGCCCTGCGTGCGGTCCAGGACACAACACGGATGGGGTTGGGTCTTCCTCCCCGATGGGGAGCGCCTGAAGTTCACCACTTGGTCCCGAAAGGGAGTAGTGGGAACTTTGGGCACGTATCCGGGCCTGGGTCTCAGGATAACGTGAGAGTTACCAGGGCCGAATTCAAGGCAATCCGGGGACACAGAGAATGCTTGGAGGTCCCCTACCCTCTTGAAGGAAGCGAGCACCAACAGGGGGGCCGTCTTACTCAGGTGAGGAAGATCGAAGCCTCTGAGGGCTCTAGGACCCACGTTAGGGTCCCAAGAGGGTATGGAGCAGAGATGAGGCGGATTCCGCCCTCTCGCGCCCCTTAGGAACCTGGTGACCAGGTGTTGCCCTAGAAACTTTCCATCAACTGAGTCGTGATGAGTGGCGATAGCGACTACATACACTTTCAGTGTGGAGGGGAGATGTTAGTCTCCAGTCTCGTAAGAAGGACAACACAATCCTGATCGAGCACCTCAGTGGGTCTTTCTCGTTGAGAGAGACACCAGGACGAAAAGAGGCGCCGTCTAGAGGCGTGTAACCGCCTAGTAGATGGGGCCCTAGCCTGGGTGATGGTCTCTGCCGTAGAGGGGGAGTAGCCATCTCAGGATCTACTCGTCCCGTCTAGAGACCAGACATGGGTGTTCCAGAGGTCTGATCTGGGATGCCAGAACGTGTCCTTCCCCTGAGAGAGCAGGTCCTCTGTCAGGGGAATGGTTCAGGGGGAGTCGCTGTCCAGAGCATCAACTCTGAAGTCAAGTGTGGTTAGACCAGTGCGGTGTAACCAATAACACTTGGTGCTCCTCTTCCCTGACCTTGCACAATGTCTGTGCAAGGAGGCTCCTGGGGGGGGGAAGGTGTGCTTCCGCCCGTCCCGCTGTCAGCTGTGCGCCAGGGCATGCCGAGGGGGGCCTCGGTCAGGGAGTACCAAAGCGGACAATGGGTGGTGTCGTGGGAGGCAAAGACGTCTATCTGTGCCTGTCCGAACAGCACCCAAATGAGCTGGACCGGGGGTGGAGTCACCACTCTCCGCAAGGCGCATACTGACGAGAGAGCGCGTCGGCTGTCTGGTTCAGTTCGCCTGGGATGTGTGTGGCCTGCAGGGAGCGGATCACCTGCTAACTCCACAGGAGGAGGCGTCGGGCAAGTCGTGTTAGCTGCCGTGAGCGTACGCCACCCTGGCGTGTACGCTACGGCTGTCATGCTGTCCAGTGCTGCACGTGCTGGCCCCGCACTAGAGGCCGTAGCCTTCTCAGCGCAAGCAGCACAGCCCACAACTCTAGGCAATTGATATGCCAGCGCAGACAGGGGCCCGTCCAGCGCCCCGCTACTGCGTGCCCGTTGCACACTGCGCCCCACCCCTGCAGCGAGGCGTCCGACGTCACCACGACGTGCCTCGCAACCTGCCCGAGGGGAACCCCCGCTCGGAGGAAGGTCATGGAAGACCAAGGGGTTAGGGTGCGTCGGCAGCAGGGCGTCATCACCATGCGCCTGCTGCCGGTGTGCCACGCTGTCCTCGGAACTCGACTCTGTAGCCAGTGTTGGAGCGGTCTCATGTGCATCAATCCGAGGGTATTACCCCCGCGGAGGACGCCATGCCAGGAGCCTCTGAAATTGTTTCAGGGGGACCGCCGACTGCCTGAAGTGTTCCAGGCAATTCAACACTGACTGGGCGCGTGCTGCGGACAGCTGCGCCGTCGTGGTGACAGAGTTTAGTTCCATACCGAGAAAGAGGATGCTCTGCACTGGGGAGAGTTTGCTCTTTTCTCGGTTGACCTGAAATCCCAATCGATCTAGATGCCGGAGCACCAGGTCCCTCTGTGTACACAACAGATCTCGCGAGTGTGCCAAGATAAGCCAGTCGTCGAGATAGTTTAGTACCCGCACATCTTTTTCCCGAAGGGGAGAAAGGGCGGCTTCCACGATCTTCGTGAAGACCCGTGGAGACAGGGACAGACCGAAAGGGAGGACTCTGTACTGATATGCCCGCCCCTCGAACGCGAACCGCAGGAACGGCCGGTGTCGAGGGGAATCGAGACATGAAAGTAAGCGTCCTTCAGGTCGATTGCCACGAACCAATCCTGACACCTGATAGATGTCAGGATGCGCCTCTGCGTGAGCACCCTGAACGGCAGCTTTGTGAAGGTGCTTTGTTCAGGGTACGCAGAACTATGGGGCGCAACCCACCGTCTTTCTTGGGAACGATGAAGTGCGGGTCGTGACCCACTGAACATCTTGGTTTTGAGGGACGAACTCGATGCCTGTTTTGCCAGAAGGGTGGTGATCTCTACCCGAAGTACGGAGGCGTCCCTGCCTCTGACAGAGGGAGAGATGATGCCCCGAAACTTGGGAGAGTCTCTGGCGAACTGGATCGAGTAACCAAGACGGACCGCCCTCATTAGCCAGCGAGACAGTGTGGGCAGCTTTCGAGCTCCCAGGGACTGTGACAGGGTGACCAAGGGGACGGTCTGCTTCATCATTCCCACGGTGGGTGGTTCGTCGGCTGGCGGAGCTACCCTTCTGTTGCGGGGGGTCCCCGGAGGGAAGGTTGGCTCCGCCTTTTTACCTGCCTGGCGGGACTGCTGCACGCACTGTTGGTTTGAGAGTGGTGGCAGCTGTCGTGTGTGTACGACCCAACGCCTCGCCAGGGCGTGAGGTCGGGTCGCCGGGCACAGTCCAGTGGAGTGTGCGATCGGCTGCAAGTACACCCGGGGAGAACGGAAGAACTCTGCGAGTAAGTGGGCGCCAGGCCCTGAAAAGGGCCCGGCTTTGGTGACGAGGCAGGAGCCGTCCCGTACCGACCGATCAGAGCCGTGGCTGTGAAGGTCGGGCCCAATGTTGTTCTCCTTGGGGTCTTCCCGTCAGTCAGTTGCTGACGGGGTGGAGGTTTCCCCCTCAACCTCCGCTTCCGGAGTGCCGCCTGTGGGGGCACAGAAACCGGAGCCGATGTCGAAGGGGTCCTGGGTTGCCGGGAAGCAGACGTCACGCGGGATCTCGGAGGCCTAGGCGGCCGAGTCGCGGCGTGAAAAAATGTGGCTAATTGCCACTGTCTGCTTCACCGTCAAAAACTGCTGAGCGCAGTCCTCGACGGTGTTACCAACAACCCACCCTGCGAGATGGGTGCATCAAGAAAGCGGACTTCCTTGGTGTCACTCTTCTGCGCAAGGTAAAGCCGGGGGTGTCTCTCCTGGACCACTACCGTGGACATCGTCCAACCCAGGGCACGGAGATCCTGCATTATACCAGGGTCGGCCTTACCCTCATGGAGCTCTCTCAACGCCTTGGCCTGGCGGACCTGCAGGATGGCCATGGCATAGAGAGAGGAGGCAGCCTGGCCCGCGGCATCGCAAGCTTTCGACACCAGTGATGCCGAAGTCTTACGCGCTTTGGACGGTAGGCGTGGCCGATTCCCCCCCAGGTGGTAGCCGTCCGCGGCACAGGTGCACCGCAGGCGGACGTTCCACCCGGGGGATCTCGACGTAGCCTTGGCTGCCCCACCATCGAGGGAAGTAAGGGAGCCGGAGCTGGTTTCACTGGAACGGTCCGTGAGTGGAGCGCTCCAAGTTTTACACAGCTCCTCATGCACCCCCGGGAAAAACATGGCACCCCGGGGTGGGCGCGGTTTGCACCGCGCTCCGACCTCAGGAACCACATATCCCCGGGTTAGCACGGATGACATCACTTCTGCTTCCTCCTGAACTCGACCGCTGGGGGTGGAGCTCGGATTCGTCAGAGTCGGATGCCAGTCTCCCTCCGATGCTGCGAGCGACATCTCATCTACGTCACACATCGTTTCCGAGTGTGTGCCTGAGGATCCGGACGGTATGCCACCGCCGGTTGGGGAACGTTCAGAAGAGCGAATCGGGGTGCGATCGGCCCGTGAGCACTTGGCTGGCGGGTTTACGTTCGCAGAGTTCCCCATATCACTAACGCTGCTAACGTGGGTGGTCATCGGGGCCGTAGCCACAGATGTCACGCCCGGGTACCAGATGAAATGGTGGCTGGTTCCCGTAGGAAGACAGCCACCTGTGACCGCAACTTCTGAATGACAATCTGCCCGCAGTGCGGGCAGATGTGTCAACGAACGCTGCTTCAGTGTGCTGGACGCCCAGACACCTAATGCAGCGATCGTGTCCATCCCCCTCCTCGATGAGGGTGCCGCACCCAAGAGAACAGCGGGACATGCCGCGCTGGAAATTGCTCAGTCCTGAAAAGAACCTTTTAGAAAAAATCTCTAACACCTCCGGAACCGCCGAGACGCCCAGGGGAAGGTCGCTGCAGGTAGGGACGATCGGCTGCTCTACGTCGTAGATCCGGCAATGTAGAAGAAGAAGAATTCATTGAATTCGTTCTGTTCGTAGTCATGAGCGAAGGCTCTGAAGAACAAAAGGTAAATGAATGCTGCATGCCGGGGGCGTCCGGGGAGCCCGGCATGCAAATTTCATTCGCCAAATTTCATTGGCCTTTTCTATAGTAGTCAGAGTTGATTGGTTCTCAAGGGCGAACCCCATCTGTCATTCTCGACACAACGTCAAGAGACCGACAGAAAGGGAACTGTCTTTTACAGTACTGCAGCAGCATACTAATTTAAGCACGAAGGCCGATTTGAAACACGTATCTTGAATTATTTGCTATTACATTAACTGCTTGTTAAAAGTACTAAACTGAAAGAAGATCATACTGTTGTGTTTTGGTGATTAAACCAAATGCTGTCATTACATATTTCAATAATCTTGTGTTTGAAACAGTGATTATGTGGAAAATATGTGCAACTGAATAAAAGCATTACATCAGGTTTTGAAAGAATGACAAGCTGTGTGATCAGTTTGGATTTTTGTACTATGAGTTTTGAAAAAGTACACCTTACTTGTGAAATTAGTACCAAAAGCGATCAACAAAAACTGTAAATAAACTTGAATTGAATATCTGATAAAAGAATGATATATGATATCCATAGATAATGTAGTCCATCTGGGTCATATTCTGTGGTAATTGGTGTCAAATTATCTATCCTGAAACTGTCAGAATCTAAACATGGACTCAATTGTTCATCAATTTCCATAAAAGCTATGCTTCAAGAGTAATGCAACAGTTACGTATCAGTTTTTTTGGATTGCTTACATACTAAAATTAAAAGTAGTACACTATTAGCAAAACCTTACATTTAAGAAGCAAAACATCAGCCCATATTTGCACAACTATAAGCACATTGTCAACCTCACACTTGTTGCAAAACTCTACACACAGTGATTTGCAAAACACTAAACACACTTAACATACATTACACACAAAAATCTATCATGAAGTCACTTCCTTGCAATACCAAAGCACTGACTGTCAAATTACAGGGGGAGGGGGGGAGGAAGGGGAGGAAGAGGAGTAAGAGGAATCAACAGAGGAAGAGATGGAGACCATGCAGGAGGTAGAGGAAGACAAGAAGGTGCTCAAAGAGGACCGAATCTGACAAATGAGATCCGCGCAACACTGGTTGACCACGTTGTCAACCACGGCCTGACGCTGAGGGAGGCTGGACTGCGAGTAGAGCCAAATCTAAGCTGATACACAGTGGCAAGTGTGATAAGAACATTTCGACTGGAAAATAGGTATTGTAAAAATATCATCATATCAAAACATATGCACGGTTTCAGTAACTGCTTACAGTACTGTATTCTATGCACTATCAGCACTTCTGTTACCATTTCCTGTGAAATTACTGCTATTGTATACAGTTTTTTTTCTACATAGGATTTAGGGCCTCCTATGTTCACAGAACAGCAAGAGAGGGAGATAGTAAACATGGTTTTGGCCAACAATGCTATAACACTCAATCAGCTCCAAGCTAACATTGTCAATAACCACGCCAGTTTAACGATATCCGACAGGTCTCAACATCAACACTGAAAAAAACCATATTCAAATGAAGCAAATTTATCGAGTGCCTTTCGAGCGCAATTCCGAAAGGGTGAAACGACTGCGGCATGATTATGCAGAGGTATGTATTCACTTTAGCAGTGTGATCTTGCATACTGTCTCATAATCTTTTACTGTACTGTAATATGTATACTAGATCTACACGGAACTACACAATTTTGCCTGACACTGTTCTTCAGGGAGTTTTACGAATGGATGGAGAGGAGATCCAGCATGAGTTAATTTACGTAGATGAGGCTGGGTTCAACCTGACGAGAACACGAAGGAGGGGAAGAAACATCATTGGCCACAGGGCTATAGTCAATGTCCCAGGGCAACGTAGGGGTAATATAACACTATGTGCAGCCATTACACAAAATGGGGTCCTCCACCGCCATGCCCATATGGGCCCTTACAACACAGCACTCATACTTACATTCTTGGACCAATTGCACAACATAACAGCAGCAAATCAAATCGATCATTGACAATACATTGTTGTCTGGGACAATGTGTCTTTCCACCGCTCTGCTCTGGTTCAGAACTGGTTTCAGCAATATCCACATTTCACCGTCCTATATCTTCCACCATACTCTCCATTCCTCAACCCTATAGAAGAATTTTTCTCGGCATGGCGGTGGAAGGTATATGATCTCCGTCTCCAGGCTGAGGTACCCCTCATCCAAGCCATGGAGGAGGCCTGTGACCAGATGGAGGTAGCAGCAATGCAAGGATGGATTCGTCATTCAAGACGTTTCTTTCCAAGGTGTCTTGCTAATGACAACATTGCCTGCGATGTTGATGAAATTCTCTGGCCAGATCCAGCTAGGCGAAGAGACAATGTCTAGTGTTTTTTTTTTTTTTTACAGTACAATACGTAAAGTGATTTGCTGCAATGTTAACTTGTGCAACATATAATACATACATACAAATACATTGTGTTTTACATCAAATTGCAAACCTAATAAAGATGCAATCCTCACCAGTGGTGAAAAACTGATGTAGATGAATCTGTCTCTGTAGCTGTGGGCCCGGGCCGACTAAGAAATTTCAGCATAGCGCCTTTATATAAATAATTCAGGAGGGAACACATATCAAATAAAGACTGTAATCAAGTGTTACAAAAACATAATTTTGTGCTTAAATTACAAGGTAAAAATTAAGGTATTGGGTACATGTTTAAGTGCTTTAATAACTAAAAACAACAAACATGTACTATTCATCCCATATGAAAAATACTTAAGTATTTATTAGTATAGTGTAGTAGGCTATAGGATATTCATATAGTACATATAGTAGATATTTTAGTTTTAGTAGTACTATAGGTTTAGGTACTGGTATTCTGAATTATTCAAACTAGAACAGTAATAGCCTAACATAACGTACTATGATATTTACTAGGGATGAGCGAGTACAGCATTATCTGTATCTGTAGCTGTATCTGTTAACCATATGAATTATCTGTATCTGTATCTGTACTCGGACTGGGCGGGGCCTAACCCGGAAGTGGGCGGGATTTAACCTGGAAGTGGGTCGGGTTGTATTGAGATGGATGGGGCTTTAACCGGTATGTTATTTTAAGCATGCAATTGATATGGGTTGATCAGAAATTGTTATATTTATTGCTGATTAGAAAACTATTTACATGACAGCATCAGCATTGAGCTTCAGATCAATGGTTTTGATCACGATAACGAACTATATACAGAACAAGTTTTGCAACAATGAATACAACACATGCGGTTGCAATTATGAAGTAAAATGTAATGAACAAGAGTTTTCGTCTCAACATAACTTTCTTTTTTTAACTTTTATTTTTTTTATGATCAGTGTGATTTTGTTTTTTTGGTTCTTTTTTTTATTTTTATTTCCACACCAGGTATGTGTGTGTGTGTGTGTGTGTGTGTGTGTGTGTGTTAATTTGTAATATAGTTTTTTTATACCACTACTT
Organism: Triplophysa siluroides; assembly: GCA_006030095.1. Taxonomy (NCBI): domain Eukaryota; kingdom Metazoa; phylum Chordata; class Actinopteri; order Cypriniformes; family Nemacheilidae; genus Triplophysa; species Triplophysa siluroides. Next base: position 239,359 of record VCII01000085.1, on the reverse strand, counting down.
CCTTAAAAAACTGGTTAGAGCCAGCTGACGGTTTAAAAAAGAAAAAAAAACTCAGACAGGCAGAGACACAACGCGAGTCGCATTCTACCAAGCACCACGTCTGAACAAACCCCACGTTAACCAAAACTCTACTGGTTGATAAGTAAGTACTACAAACCGAAGTAAAAAAACAAACCTGAAGCTGAAGAAACCCTAAACGTTAACGGAAAAGACCCGCGAACCTGAGTGACTGAGGGAGAGACAGAGAGAGAGAGCTGTTCTCTTGTGTTCAGACCAAACGCGAATGGTGCGTCAAGCGCGAGTGATTTACATGTTAAGTCAATGCAAAGACGCGATAGACCTACTTGCGGCGCGAATCGCGCGAATGAGGCGGCGCGAGTGACGCGAATCGCACGCGCGAATGAAGCAAGTAAACTCAAAATGTTTAAGCTCCAACTATACGCGAATAGCGCGATTCATTCGCGTTTGGTGTTCTGTGTGTGAGTGAGCAGAGCGGGACACAGTCAGCAACACAATACATCTGTATGTGTGTAGGGGAGGGCGCTGTGACTAGCCTATCACAGAACGCAGACACAGTCAGCTACCCAATGAGGATTTTTATTCAATCCGAGCACAGATATTGACTCGTATTACTCGTATGATACTCGTACTCGGCAAAAGTGCTTTATCCGTACCGGATACTCGTTTCAGCCGAGTATCCGGCTCAACTCTAATATTTACTATAGCATGGTTTAAAACCGTATAGACTCCAGTATAGCTTTAGAGAACTTTAGAACTTTACGACTCTTTACTATAGTAAATAATATAGTGTAATAAAGTCGTTTTTCATGTTAGTTAAATTATAGAGGGTGATGGGCATCTATCTCATTAACTTACGCATTAAACAATGTAAAGCAGAACATACCTTTACTTTGAGCTTACTTTTCTTCTTCTGTTTTTCTCTTTTTTCAGCTCCTGTAAGGTACTGTTTTGATGCCTAGTTTGCCTAAGTCTAATTCGTTCTTTATCTCTTAATTACAGTTTTTTCAATTGCTAACATCCCTTTAACCAATCTGTAGTCACATTTTCAAAACTCAACACAATTAGCACAACATCTGTCTGTTGTGACCATACCGTTAACACAATTCATGTTTTTTTCTCACAAAATGCAGTCAATTAACACGTTTCTAGAATGCCTACATTTTCTTTACATATGAGCATAACCAATAACAAAATCATGGATCACTATAGTCTTTTTAACAAATGCCTAAACACTGCATGCCAGAAATGAAGACCTATTCTTCCAACCATAGATACAGTATAAACCTCTACTTCTGCAAAAATATCAGCTCAAAAGTATTGAAACAAATATTAAAAAAAGATATTCAAACAGCTGAGAAGCATTTATAAATTACTGATAGTTAGAGTAAGAAATAGCTGATTCCAATCTCAATCAGCAGACATAGCCAGGTGTTGAAGACTTTCCATTACATGGACATAGACAATAAAAAGGCAGTCTTTGGATTGGTTTTGTTCAAAGCAACACATAACAACACAGAGGAGCAAAAAAGAAAGAAAATGTCTGCTCGAGGGAGAGGACTAGTTAGACGAGGGAGAGGACTAGATGTTCGAGGGAGAGGACTAGATGTTCGAGGGAGAGGACTAGATGGTCGTGGGAGAGGACTAGATGCACCAGAGAGAGGACTAGATGGACCAGGGAGAGGACTAGATGGACCAGGGAGAGGACTAGTTGAACCAGGACAAGGGAGAAGGAGAGGTAGGGGAAGAGGAGTAAGAATGCGTGGTCAAAGGAGAGTAAGAGCTGTTGTCACGGATGAAATAAGAGCCACAATCATAGACCATGTGATAAATCATGGTCTATCATTGAGAGAGGCTGGTGAAAGAGTCCAGCCTAATCTCAGACGGTTAACCGTTGCTTCCATTATCCAGATTTTTCAACAAACCAACAGGTAAGTCATGGCATTTCATGAGGGCTATCAGTGCAGTTGCTAGTTACTGTATTACTGTAATTGCTGGCCACCAGCAGTTACAGATACAAAAACAATAGGTTTTCAGCACTTCGTGCTCGAAACCCTAAATATGTTGTATTTTTGTTACTCTAAAGGACACAACGACTTCCTTGCTCTGGAGGAAGAAGAAAGCTTCTCAGTGAAGACCAAGAACATGCCATTGTAGGATGGGTCATTGCTGACAATGCAATAAAAATGAGAGAAATTCAGACCAGAATTGTAGAGGACAACCTGGTATTCCAAAACGTGGAAAGCATCAGCCTGGCTACCATTGCTCGGACTCTAACCAAACACAGAATTCGAATGAAACAGTTGAACATGGTTCCCTTTGAGAGAAAAAGTGATTGGGTCAAGGAACTCTGTCTATACACCATGTCTGATTCTACAGTGACTATTCCACACCTCACTATTCTCTATAGCTACTCTAAAGCATTTATGTAATAATTGGTGTTTGATATTTCTTTCAGATAATTATGGAGTTGGAGTCTAATCAGACACTGCACAAATTCATGTAGACGAGGCAGGGTTTAACCTGGCAAAAACGCGTAGACGAGGAAGAAATGTAATTGGAAAAAGGGCCACCGTTGATGTCCTAGGTCAGAGAGGAGAAAATATCACAATGTGTGCTGCAATCTCAAGTGCTGGTTTGGTCCTGCAGAAAAGCCAGATTGGTCCCTACAACACAGAGCTCCTTCTTTTGTTTTTAGAGATGACAGGTTAAATTTAGAGAGCATATACGACTAAAATAGTTGCAATTTTCGAGCCCTGCACTCCATCATGCCAATTGCGTAAGGAAATTGTGTTCTCACGAGACTAGTCGGATCTCGTGAGATTTCATGCCACGAGATCTCGTAACACCCCTATCAGATACTCATACGGCTTAGCTAATAATGCGCAGTAAATTCAGAAGCAAAGGCTTAAGTGCGGATGTATTTAATCATGACTGGATGGATGGAGAACAGGCTAGTGTTGGGAGATATTCTCTATAGTCAGATCGTTCTAGTGCCAGCCTTTGGATCGCCAATACACGAATGCATTATCTTGTGTGTGGAAAACTCAAAGCCTGCACATTATAAACTCTCTCTGGCGTGAGGAAAAGCCTAACTATTGTCTAAGGAATCAGCTATCGCCGACATGCCTGAGTATCATCGATACATGATAGTGTAAGGCAGCTGGAAAAGTCCTAAGAACTAAGGTTGTTTTTGATGCTGGGACACACAACAATGAAACCCCATTTGTTGTTAGATCCTGAGGAATGATATCCTGCCCTCCCCTCAGGGGTTGTTGATACCCAGGAATCGAACCCCCTCTTCTTATCACACCCCTCCCCTTCATCTCTTCAGGCCCTGATCACTGGGAAAATGCTTACGCTTTATACTGTGTATATCATTTATTGTCATAGTATTAAGTTTTGACGATGGTATTGTTTTAAAGGTCATGGTGCGATTGGTAAAAAGGTCTTGTTCTTTCAAATCTAACAGAGAGTATATTAAAACTGTTTAACTCTAATCCATCACCTGCACTCCTCAAAGAGGTGTGACTTTCTCAGGAAATCCTGTTTATATGTAGATTGAGATCTCATTTGATGTTCTCTTCAGTGACGAGAAAACAATCAAACCAAGTTTCTCGCTGACCATTGGCTTTGTTACATCTGGGTATATAAGGTGAATTGACAAAAGACTCAGGGAAGCTTCTGTAACCAGAACTTCCCACATTGTAGCTGTGTGTCTCGATTTGGAAGCATCTGTAACCAGAACTTCCCACACTGCAACTGTGTGTCTCGATTTTACCAGGTATGATAAGCTTTGTGGTTTTATTTTATTCTTATACTATGTTGATAATCGTTGCTTAGTAAATTAGGAATTTCTTTGTATATGCATTCTATGATTTTAATTAATGTTGTGCCTGCCTGGTATAATAAATTGTTATTGTTGATATTATCTGAATTCTTCAAAGTCTGTTATTACAAGTAGATTGAAAGGAACCTGTTCTGTTACCGCAAAATCGATGTGTCAGGATAGGTAGGGCTAGTTTATACTAGATTTTTATTATAAAAGGAGCATTGCTAAAGCTCACAAGATTTCCACCTATCATCTGGCCTAGCAAGTTGCATGATCGTGACTAAAATAACTATTGTTATGTTTCTGAGCAAGCATATCGCGGCCAAACTTAATGATATTAGTTTACCCGGCAACCTCTGACTAGAGATCGGAACTGACCGTTTTGTGTCCGTGAGATCCATGAGCCCGGCCGGCGTAAGACTCTGAGCGACTGCAGGTCCCAATCGAAAGAATAACTCTAAATAATAAATATTTAAGTATGGAGATTTATAGATAAATTAACTACAATCAACAGATACATTTGAAACGTTATATAAGTTATTTTATATTATATTGAAATTGGAGTCAGATCGGTCTTAACCACAGAGTCATATAAATTGAACTAAATTGTAACAGTTCTTAAATAACTTCATGTAGAAATCACTGAGGAGAAGTAGAACACGAGATCCCTTCAACCACGACATTGGATTCCGTCGTTGGGCCAATGGGTGGTCTTTTACAATAGTATCGTCAATTGGAACAAACCTACAGGCTAGTCAACCTGGCAACCTGGTACATATTCTCATCCAACCTCCCTAGAAATTTAGACCTTAGGGTCTAGCATAAAGCTTCTAACAACCTTTCAACTCATTACTACCACAGACATACTAATTTCTGGAATTGAAAGAGAAAGGAAAGAGTTTCACTCATTTAAGATACTGATTCACAAAACTGTTCTTAAGAGAAAATATAAGAACTTTCTTAAGATAAATTATAATACACAAAATTGACCTTAAGAATATTCTTAAGTGCAATTTTCAAATATTTTCATCTTCATTTTTTCTAAGAATAAACAGGAATTATTTGTCATCGATTGACTACAAGAGTAATTTGTCCATTTGTTAAACTTTATTTGTGTAACAAGCACCTCGCGACTCACATTCTTTAGCGTGTAATGTGTTACAGTAAACGGCATAACGATCATTTGAGTATGCTTCTTTAGCCTATATGTTACGACATCGTGGGATTATAACAACTAGACCTATTAAGCGAAACTGGATATTTATGTGTATGTAAACATTTTGCAATGTATGTAAAAGCACTGTGGATTGTCTAATAATGAAGGACTTAATATTGGTAAAGTAAGGCAGTTACTGATCAACATTATATCAATATAAAAAAATCGTAATTGGCAAGGAAACACCACCAAGTAAATGTAAAAAAACCTCTTACCTTTTAAGATTTAAGTCAGCCGCGAGCAACTGCGAGGGTATATCAACTCATTATATTTACATCAATAAAGCCATTCTCATTTACATGTTTTCAGTTTCTGTTGTCAGTTCATGATGCGAAATCATCTACCAACTCACAATAAAAAGCAGTCATTTCAGCTATATATATTCTTTCACACAGCCTCATGGTAAGCATGTACATATTTACCGACAAACTTTGTTCATAATTATATCTAAACAGTCAATAACAGTGACAGGTTGTTGGAAATGCTGTTTTGCACTCATTTTATTCACAAGTCACCTGTCGTACGGTGCTGCTTCTTCCTGCCCTTCACTGTGCAGAGTGACGCCCAGACAAGGCGATCCTGCGCCGGGAAAGAGAGACCTCGCGCTCGTGGGGCAGCACTGGCACCATTTTCCCACTGAATGAAAGCTAAGGTTTATCCAAGAAGTCGCTAGATTCGTCGCTATGCGCTTCTTCTGAACAAAAGCCGCCAGAGGGCTCTTAAAAGTGACTAAATCAAAAGACAGACTTAAATATTTAGAAACACTGTGAATCGCCCGGCAGAATGAATATGGCTTAAACGCTGAAATTTTCATCCTCTTGCCTGGGCCTCTAGCGCGCACGGGGCCTGGGCCTGTGCCAGTGGCGGCTGCTGATCTTTTAAAGAGGGGAAGCTCATTTTCGGCCTAAATCATAAAAATTGTCCATTTATTTATATGTAAATTCTGCCCTACGTTCCTTTTCAAGAAAATGCTCTGTAACCCTGTCGTACCAACTAGGCGTCTTTTCCAGTGACTTGACCAGTGTCCTCTCAATGGCCAGCAGCTATTTTCATGCCTTTTATATGCCCTGTCAAAGTTTGACAGATCTCCAAACCCCAATTTTGACCAAACAACACATCCATGAGATGGTTTCATCAAGAGACATGGCCAGCAGTACATTTTCTTTTTCACAGCACTTCCAGTCAGCCAGCTAACTTTGTCATACCAGGAGAGCTGAAAAGACCTGTTACTTTTCCCTATCTTTTGCACTAAATCAATCTTAGGTGTTGATCTGCCCTGCTGTTTAATTCTAAGTTTCTCCTCGTAAGGAAGACTTTCTAATGGCTTTGCCAAAATCAGGTCGACAATATTAGCACTGTCTGCCATCGTGTGCAGTTTGCTAGCTGGCTAGTTCAGACTATATGAATTAATGAACAAACGATCTAATATATATATATATATTTAACTCAACGGGAGGAAATGTGGGAATTATGTTAAACTGAAACAATGAATGTGGTGTGAAATTGTGTGAAATATACGATGAAGGTTTCAGCAGTTTGTCTTTCGACTACACATGCAAAATCCGCGATGGGACTGAGTTGGAAATGGAGACACAGAGTGATACGCGTCATAATCTGAAGACCACGCCCACACCAACCGTCTCTTTGCATTGCGAGAAGCTGCCGCCTCCTTGTCATTTATGATTTATAAAAAAAAAAAAAAAAATGTCTAAAAGCTGATATGTGACAATGTGTATAGCAAACAAGCTAAAAAAAAAACAAGAAATACGTTTTTATAAGCTGTCGACCCCAAAAAACGAGAGCGTTTTAGGACATAAAAGTGGATTAAAAAGAGATGACAGACCCTCCAATCATCACGCAGACGCTCGGAGTCCGGGCCAGCCCACTCCTCCATTCATCCCAGAGACGCTGAGCGTCCGTGGGCGGGACATAATCGCAGCATTATCCAATGACCGTCTTGTTTCTAAGCACTGAAAAAAACTGTTTAAAGCAGCCCCATTGAAGTCAATGGACGCTGGGCTTCAACAGAGTAAATGCACTGTACGCTACGGGAATGAATGAGAAGGAAATCGAGTCAGCCGACCTAAGTAGCTGATTCTGAACGAAATTGTTTTCGTTCGAGATGAACGTGTTTAACGCATTTTTAGTCAATAAAATGTTAACATAATAGTACATATATTTGACCATTCATTTTTTGACAATTATAGGGGAAGCTGAGCTTCCCTTGCAGTCTTAAAGAAATCGCGACTGGCCTGTGCCCATGTTGCCCATTGGATAATCCGGCCCTGTAAAAACCTCACTCTGTAAATTTGATGTTCGGGTCAGTGTTCAGTAAGTTCTGTAAATTTGGTGTTCTCGCCTATCCCCTGCCTGGATTTGAAAGTCTCATGTGTAATTGTTCTTCTTTACAGCCCTGTACTTTTGAGCTTATTAGTTATTAGACTGTGCTCAGGTTGTTTATTGGCCCACTAATGTTGATGGTTCAATTTTTAACCGTAAGGTAGACGAGAGATAATGTAATGTTGCTGGTCTCAATAGCTAACATAGCATAATTGTGTCTTGTCACAAACTTAGTGTTATGCCTGTAAACAATGACTACCAAACCACAATAAATGTTTTATGGTAAAAAGTTGCTGATTCCTTAGTTCATGCAAGTAGACTAATGTTATCTGTATTTATAGTTACCATGCTAAGCACTATTCTCATAGCGAGTTGAGTGTAAGACCAGGCACAACGCCTGGTTGCGAGTGTGTTTACGAAAATATATCTATACAGAAAAGTATTTTTTTTGTTGGTTACTAAACACATTCACTTCCATGTGTGTGTTTTGGGTGACTGCAAATGTGCTATGTAACTTACGTCAGCACGTTAGCTGTTAGCTATTTATACTGTATCTATGGCTAGCACACCATGCGCTAATGGCTAACAACCAGCTGCTACCTCAGAATCTAGTTTTGAGCTACTAGTATAGCCCAGTAGTATACCCTGTGGGGGCCAAAAGAGTGCTTTAGTACATGCAAAGTTTATGAAGTGGCATGATGTAACAGCGGTTTCTACTTCATCAACAAATTCACAAGCTTATAAATCGGAAGCTTATACAGCAACAGTATTTACGACACTGATAACAGACAATTGCGCTTATCAACCACATGGGGGAACCATACGCAACAGCTCTCTAGAGCTGCTTTAAAGAGTGGAAATTTGGGCTATATTGTTCCACACAGCGCATGCACAGCCTCGGTCTGGGTAACCTTGTGCTTATTAACATGCAAATTGTGTTCATGTATTTATATTCGAACAATCGATAACAGTGACCGACAGGTTTTGGAAACGCACTTCAGTACTCATTTATTCACGTGTCGGCCGGCGAATGATGAATTGAATGGGCTGCTTTTCCCTACCACTCACTGCACAGAGTAGACGCAAAGAGAGCAAGAGAGATGATCCCTTCACAAGAAAAGTAAGACATCAAGCTTTCTGAGCAGAACTGGCAACATTTTCCTACTTAATTAAAGCTAAGGTTTATCTAAAAAGACACTAGGTTTGTCGTTATGCACTTCTTCTGAACAAAAGTCGCTAAAAGAGTTGGAAAATTCACTATAAGAAGTGAAAGAGTTGCTAACTTAGCAACACTGAAAAGGCATATTAGAAATGGATGGCAAACACTGATGTGTTCCCGAGAAGCTGCAGCCGTCATGTGGGGAGAATTTTTTTGGTGTAGCGGTAAACCTGATATATACAGTGGTGTGAAAAAGTATTTGCCTTGTTTTTTTGCATATTTGTCATGCTTAAATGATCCAGATCATCAAACAAATTTTATATTATACAAAGAAAACCAGAGTAAATACAAAATGCAGTTTTTAAATGATGGTTTTATTTATTAAGGGAAAAAACAATCCAAACACTTCTGACCCTATGTGAAAAAGTAATTGCCCCCTAAACCTAATAACTAGTTGTGCCACCCTTGGCGGCAACAACTGCATCAAGCGTTTGCGATAGCTTGCAATGAGTCTTTCACATCGCTGTGGAGAAATTTTGTAGAATTGTTTTGATTCAGCCACATTGGAGGGTCTTTGAGCATGAACAGCCTTTTTAAGGTCATGCCACAGCATTTCAATATGATTTAACTCCGGACTTTGACTAGGGCACGCCAAAACCAGATATTTCTTTATTTTTTCATGTGGAATTGCTGGTGTGTTTTGGATCATTGTCCTCCTGCATAACCCAAGTGCGTTTAAGCTTGAGGTCCCAAACCGATGGCCGGACATTCTCTTTTAGGATTTTCTGGTAGAGCGCAGAATCATGGTTCCATCAATTATGGCCAGTCGTCCAGGTCCTGAAGCAGCCCCAGACCATCACACTACCTCCACCATGTTTGACTGTTGGTATGATGTTCCTTTTTATGAATACTGTGTTAGTTTTACGCCAGATGTAACAGGACGCACACCTTCCAAAAAGTTCAACCTTTGTCTCATCAGTCCACAGAATATTTCCCCAAAAGTTTTGGGGATCATCAAAATGTTTTTAGCAAATGTGAGACGAGCCTTTGTGTTCTTTTTGGTCAACTCTCCCATGGATGCCATTTTTGTCTCTTTCTTATTGTAGAATCATGAACACTGACCTTAACTGAAGCAAGAGAGGCCTGCAGTTCTTTAGATGTTGTTCTGGAATCTTTTAAGACCTCCTGGACGAGTCGTTGTTGTGCTCTTGGAGTAATGTTGGTAGGCTGGCCACTCTTGGGACGGTTTATCACTGCTCCATGCTTTCTCCATTTGTGGATAATGGCTCTCACTGTGGTTCGCTGGAGTCCCAAAGCCTTAGAAATGGCTTTGTAACCCTTTCTAGACTGATACATTTTAATAACTTTGTTTCTCATCTGTTCTTGAATTTCTTTAGATCACGGCATGATGTGTTGCTATTTGAGATCTTTTAGACTACTTCAGTTTGTCAGACAGGTTCTACTTAAGTGTTTTCTTGATTCAACAGGTCCATCAAATAAAACCATCATATAAAAACTGCATTTCGTATTTACTCCGGTTTTCGTTGAGTAATATAAAAATTTGTTTGATGATTAGAATCATTCAAGCTTGACAAATATGCATAAAAACAAAAAATGTATAAGTGTATAAGAGTGTAGAAAAAAAACACACACACAGACCCGCACGCACAGTGAATGCACACATTTAAGATAATGGAGAAGAGAAACACAGGTCAAATATTAAACACTATAAATTCCTATATGCAATATTAATTATGTAAAACTTTAAAATTCTAATTCTAAAGCAGCCCCCCTTGCCAGGAAAATAGTGCAAAAACAGAATGCAAACTGTGGCGAGGAACCCAAAACTCCAATCGAGAAACAAAACCTCAGGAGAACCCAGGCCCAACCAAGGGATTCCAGTTCCCCTCTGGCAAAAGCTGCTGTCTCTGAACAAGCTCTACAGTGCTTGCACAACAAGGCTAAATAAAAATAAATAAACTTACTAATAAGGTAAATTATAGATTTAAAGATTATCATTAATATTCTAATAGCATTTGAAAATTTTGTAGTGAAGACGTGTCAAGTCGCCGCGTCCTTCTTTATCCAGCTCTATCATCTCAGCTCTTTTCAGGTCACCGCTTCCCATTCTCCGCTCAACCATAAGGTCTGGACATGAACTGCATCATGCCTTGGAACAATGAGACAAGACTGGCTGAGAGTAGAGTACTGTTCTGCACTCTTTGATGCAACAGGTACATCGGAGAGAGAATAATTACTGTAAACTGTAAAGTTCATCGGAAATAGTTGGGTGGTTAGTGAAAAGAGGAAAGAACTAGTGAGGATAGAAAAAAAGAGATATTTAAGTCCCATCCATCCATCCATTTTCTACCGCTTGTCCGAACTACCTCGGGTCACGGGGAGCCTGCGCCTATCTCAGGAGTCATCGGGCATCAAGGCAGGATACACCCTGGATGGAGTGCCAACCCATCGCAGGGCACACACACTCACTCATTCATTCACTCACGCACTCACACCCTACGGACAATTTTTCCAGAGATGCCAATCAACCTACCATGCATGTCTTTGGACCAGGGGAGGAAACCGGAGTACCCGGAGGAAACCCCCGAGGCACGGGGAGAACATGCAAACTCCACACACACAAGTCGGAAGCGGGAATCTAACCCCCAACCCTGGAGGTGTGAGGCGAACGTGCTAACCACTAAGCCACCGTGCCCCCCATATATTTAAGTCCGTCTAATATTATTCTGGTTCTGGATGACTAAAGGTTGTGGCTGTAGTTGTCATCAGGTGGTTGTCATCAGGTGAATTGCCCATCATCACGAGAGTCAGGCTGGTGTGTGTGTTCGGTTCTGACAAACAAACTATATTGTGGCATAGACTGCTTACAGTGAGTTAACACTGTTTTTCAGTGAGTTAGGTGAAAACCATATTAAAGAGATTAGTTTTTAGTCTAGTTTTAAACTGATTGAGTGTGTCTGAATCCCGAACCTCGCTATTCCAAAGTTTAGGAGCCACGTATGAAAAGTATCGACCACCTTTAGAAGATTTTGATATTCTAGGAACTATTAACAGACCAGAGTTTTGCGATTGCAGTGTGTGCGATGGATTGTAATCTGACAATAGTTCACAGAGATACTGAGGCGCTAGACCATTCAATGCTTTATAAATTATGAGGATTTTAAAGTCTATTCGGAATTTAATAGGCAGCCAGTGCAATGATAACAGAATCTAGTGAGCACTTTGGCTGCTGCATTTTGAACCAGTTGTAGTTTATTCAGAAGCTTGCAGGAGATCCCCCAACAAAGAATTACAATAATCTATTCTTGAGGTCATAAATGAATGAATAAGCATGATAAGCTGGGTATCATAGTAGCAATGGAAATGCACTTTGTTTCCTGATAATGTCTCCTAGGGAAAACATGTAAAGTGAAAAAAGGATGGGCCCTAAAAATGATCCCTGTGGCTCTCCGAATTTAACCTGAGATGTGACATTTCATTATTTTTATAAACAAAGTGTTAGCGGTAGAATGAATAGGATTAAAACCAGGCTAATGACTGACCACCAATGCCAAATAGATCTATCTATCTATTAGAATGGCGTGGTCTATACTGCCATCCAAAGGCAAAGCGCAGTAACTACACATTTGGTCAAAATTGAGTTTAAGGTCTACAACGGGGTTTGTGACATCTGCTCTGTCTTTTGACAAAGTCTCCTGGTTCAATCTTATCCCGTTTCTGAAAAACGAGAGAGTTAAAATTGCAGTAACTACAAAATCCAAGCTAATACAAGGCAAACCGCAGTAAGTGAAATTCTGGTTTTGTTTTTCCGGCTTTGACACAGCAGATACTGCGGTCTGCCTTGGTAGCCATAACAACTACCAGCCATGTTTTTCTTGGGGGTGCTAAGGGGGTGCTTAACAGTTTAGAGGGTGGGCTAATAAAATTATTAAATAAATTAATTCCTTAGCTAGACAACATGCAATTTTGCCGTTTAAATTACAGAACAGCATCTTAAATATATTGTTGTAGCGCATTAGCCTACACTTCTCCCATGGGTGAACTTAGTAATAGTTATTGTTAATTAATAAAAAAAACATTACATTTGAGAAAAAGTCTGCATTATATGCTGTGCGTTTTTTAAAACATTATGCAATGTGTAAAATAGCCTATCTGCGAAACAAAGGTATTTATGAACTGAAAAACTGCAAAAACTAATGAAGCAGAATACAGCAATGAACCTACACGTAGGCTACTGTAGCGTCCATTCGGCGTATGGTTTTGTTTTTACTTCACATTTTCATAAGTTGGGGCTTGTCGTTGCACTCTTTTAAGAAAAAATAGCATATCCACAAGCACAAGGTTTGAGTCCTTTCACTACGGATCCTTCACTAGCCTAATTATTCCTTCTAATGTTATAACCAAAAGTAAACTTATCAATGCTATGCTCTTCTGTTTTTTTTGTATTGAAATATAATTTGCAATAAAACGCGCTTATTTCAGACCACGACGTGTTTCCAGACTACTTGACTAATCAGAACGTTGAATATATTCACAATTGGCTCGAACTCCATATTATAACAGCCGCAAGACCGGCCTTGGCCACGCCCCCGGCGTCTCCTCCAGTATATCCTGACACTTTATCCCCGGACTTTTAGCTACACTACACTTCCCAGGACTCTGTGCACTCACTCATCAACACTGATCATTCACACCTGTATCCCATCAGTCACACCTGCACTCAATCACCCACACAGCATTTAACCTCCACTCGCATCACCAGTCAGTGTTCAGGTCTTATTGTATTCTACCCTGTTGTACTTACACCTGACTTCCTAGTTTATGTCATATTCTAGTTCTCGTGGATGTTCTGTGGTCTCCTGGTTGTTATCTGTGTCCTGTGGATGTTTATCATTGCCCCTGTGTCTTAGTAAATCAGCTTCACTAAACCCCGGTGTTGGATTGTTCACCCCAACCTTACCCCTCAACTTCATTATTAAACACTCGTTAGCCTTTTTCAATCATTATTTTATTATATTAAGAAGAAATGGTCTTATTATCTGATAAGTGATGGGAAAAAAGAAGTCAGGAGGCGGATTTGAATCTGCGATGATCAGAAGTTAACATTCGCTTTACTCTCTACGCCACGGAAGACGTCAGCCATAAAGCGTAATTTTTACATCTATTCAATTCAATTCATGTTTATTTATATAGCGCTTTTCACAATGTGCATTGTTCCAAAGCAGCTTTACAGGAGCAAATAAGAAAAACACAAAGGTAAAACACAGCACAGTGCATGGTGTTTATAGAAGATCATTCTAATAGATAATATCTAATAAATAAATAAATGCAGTCTCCCGGTGAGCAAGACAACACTGCCCTGCTGTGACGAGGAACCCAAACTCCAATGATTGATTAATGGAGAAGGGAGGGCCAGATCCCCTCTGACGTGTCATAGCTGCACTCAGTGACACCGACCAAAAGCCACCGAGCAACATCCATGAGGAAGAGGGAGAGCCCACCGTCCAACCCGGTTCCACTCCACATCGACACCAGAAAACAGAGGAACAATGAGGGAAAATAGTAATGGCATGTAGTAACTTTATTCCTCTGTTGTCTGACATCGACCACAAAACAAGACCAAACCAGACCTAAACAGCCCCAACAAATAAAATCCCCCCAAACCACAATCAACAAGCCTTTATTTTTACATCTCTAATCCAGATCAGCAACTGGTGAATTGCCTCTTCTTATAAGACGGGCTATTTGCGATCAGTGTAAATAGACACTCCGTAAAATATATTAGGAAATCCTTGGGGGTGCTTTGCCGGGGCTAAGCAGTTTTCTGACGGGGCTATAGCCCCAGCAAGCCCCCCCCCAGCGCTGCCACTGCTACCAGCTAGCCTACCATGGCACAATCCCGCGGTCAAATGATGGTTGAACTCACGTTAAAACACAAATATCCAAAGACGTGTAAGGAAGATCGCAAAATGTATAAAAAGTTACATTAACTAGCCTGCCGCTGGCAAATTAAACAAACAATAGCTTACCTTCTCCATTGAAGTAATATCCTCTCCGACACTCGTAATCATAGTTGCCAACTCTCGCGAGACAAATAAGCAACATCAGCTTTAAAAACAAGCCCAAAACAAGCCCAATATTATTTGATTATTTTTTTATCATCAATCTAATTTATCATTAACTATTTATTACAATGGATGTGCCTGCAACATATTAAACTGGAACCACTATTAGATTTGTAGTAGAAGGTTTTGACACTGTAAACCCGATATCTGTTAGACGTGTTGAGGAAAATGGTTTGGCATTCCTCTTGTGTTTGTCTGTGTTTGCATGTTGTAGGAGGTCTCCATGGTGAGCACGAATCTCCGTTTTACAGTACCTGCACATCGCTTTGGTTTGATCACCGAGCACTTGACATATGGTTGCAACCTGATCTCATGGCGAATTCGCACTAATTCATACGAGTTGACCAAGTGGCTAAGTCGTACGATATCAAACGACCTGTGTCGTACGAAAACGTACGTTTGGTTCACGGCGTTCAAGAAACGTGATCCCGCTCTTATGCTCCAAACATCGCGAGGTTTAACGACAGTTTACACGCGCCAAGCTTTGGTAAGTGACGGTTACGGTACTTAATCAATACGTTTGTCTTCAATCGCTTCATAATAGCTTACGGAAGCGTTCTTTGTGTCCCAAATTGTAATTAATGTCGAGCGACTAAATGCTAGCGTCAGGTTTTCCTTCGATCACTTTATAATAGTTATATTGGGTTAAAAGAAGCCGTATGTTAACTGTGATGTTGGTGGTTAAAACACGCCGCATTCACTATGCTTTTATTACGATTATGTAACTAAGTTGTACTGTGGTATTTGTAGTTACGGCACAGTACCCACCCACGAACCATTACCATGTTTTTACCACAGTTTAGACTGCAGTTTAACCTTGTCAAGTGTACTAAACGCACGGTTATCACAACATTTACCTTGCTTTTACCAACCTTGTCAATGTACTAAATGCACGGTTACCAACCTTTAACCTTGTCAAGTACTAAATGCACGGTTATCATAACATTTACCATGCTTTACCTGAGAAACTAGTTTAACCTTGTCAAGTGTACTAAACACACGGTTATCATTACATTTACCATGCTTTACCTAACCTTGTCAAGTGTACTAAACACACGGTTATCATAACATTTACCTTGCTTTTACCTGAGAAATAAGTTTAACCTTGTCAAGTGTACTAAATGCACGGTTATCATAACATTTACCATGCTTTACCTGAGAAACTAGTTTAACCTTGTCAAGTGTACTAAACACACGGTTATCATTACATTTACCATGCTTTACCTGAGAAATAAGTTTAACCTTGTCAAGTGTACTAAACGCACGGTTATCATTACATTTACCATGCTTTACCTGAGAAATAAGTTTAACCTTGTCAAGTGTACTAAACGCACGGTTATCATAACATTTACCATGCTTTACCTGAGAAATAAGTTTAACCTTGTCAAGTGTACTAAACACACGGTTATCAACATTTACCTTGCTTTTACCTGAGAAATAAGTTTAACCTTGTACTAAACGCACGGTTATCATAACATTTACCATGCTTTACCTGAGAAATAAGTTTAACCTTGTCAAGTGTACTAAACACACGGTTATCATTACATTTACCATGCTTTACCTGAGAAATAAGTTTAACCTTGTCAAGTGTACTAAACCACGGCATTTACCTGAGAAACTAGTTTAACCTTGTCAAGTGTACTACGGTTATCATAACATTTACCTTGCTTTACCTGAAAATAAGTTTAACCTTGTCAAGTGTACTACGGTTATCATAACATTTACCTGAGAAACTAGTTTAACCTTGTCAAGTGTACTAAACACACGGTTATCATTACATTTACCTTGCTTTTACCACAGTGACTATAGCTCAACCCTGTCAAGTGAAGCAAAAGCACTGTTATATGAACTTATCATGCTTTTTATACAAAAATTGTAATTCTTTTTTTTTTGTCTTGCAGTTAACTGCTGATCATAAACTCTTCAATCTACAGTGCCTACAAAAAGCTTTAAACCAACGGTTCTTTTAAGAGCCATCTCATACACAAGCATGGCACCTGGAGCCACAACACGCCAGTGTAGTGTTTGCATTAATAATATTGGCAGTGCCTCCAAATCATGCAAACATTGTGGCACAAAAGTAGAGCAGAAGCAGAACTTGACAGCCCAAAAAATTAAATTTGATGAGCAATGGGCAAACAAAATAAAAAAAATGGCAATATGTGCAAAATTATGAATTCCGTGGACTTGCTTGTAAGTAAATGTAGTGAAATATATTCTGAACAAGTATTTGAATTAATAGGATTTTTAATGTGAAATACAATCGTGGATTTTCAGAAGACAAAAAATATTTTTTTCTATATTTTCAGCTCCATAAATTGGAAATTCTGGGTGTCTCTCCAGTTCTCTGTATAACTATGCAGAGAGGCCAGCACAGCTCTACAAAAATGTTTGTAAAGAACTCCTTCATTCAGAGCCATCCCTCCCTACCAGTCATGCAGAGACTTTATGAAGCTATTGTAGGAGGTATTTATTTGCATATTTTACTGTTTATTTTACTTGTCCAAAATATTTTGGTTATGATGTCATAATCTGAATGTTGAGAAAAACACACACATCAAGGATCAGCATATTAAACTCAACAATGGTGACAATCAGCAGGATGAAAACGTCACGCTTTAATGCATGCTGGGTAACATCATAGTTCTAAATGTATTCATGCCACCCAGCATGCATTGCAGCATGAAGCTTCTCAATTTATTCTTACCATTATCGAGGCTCATACACATGAGTTTTGATGTATTTGTGTCTTAATTATAAATTGTTGCAATGTTTATGTGCATATTTTATTTTGAAGATCTTTATATTATCTGATAGTCTCACAACAGCTGAATCTCACTTTCTACTATCACACATTTGAGAGCACAACACTGTTCTCATCAACATTTAGCCATGATTATACTATCATCAGATAATTTTTTGGCATTACTCAATATAACAAATGTGCTCTATACAGTAAGTACACAGTTACAGCAGCCAGAGGAAGAGAAGTCATACACTGTATAGTCAAGAGCTCAACTAAAGCAAGCAATGATCAACATAATGGTCACTTCCAAAGAAAAATAACCCACATCTAAACCTCTAAGCTCACAGTACTATAGTAAGATCACAGTTTGAGCACACCGTGAGTTTGTTGTGAGGTTACATTTTTGAGTGTGAGTATTCTGAAAAATGATGTTGACATCACTGTGACATCAATGTGTTGTCTGGGGGATATAGTTATACTATTTTTGTTTTATAAATAGAATGTTTGTTTCTACAGGGAAGAACTTCCCCTCTACCCTCAGTGACCCTGCGACTAAAGTCTCTAACCCTGTTGGTACAGTCTCTGACTCCATAGCGACAGTTAGCGACCACGCTGCAACAGTCCCTGACCCTGAAACGACTGTCAGCGTCCACGCTGCAACAGTCACTGACCCTGAAACGACTGTCAGCGACCACGCTGCAACAGTCACTGACCCTGAAACGACTGTCAGCGGCCACGCTGCAACAGTCACTGACCCTGAAACGACTGTCAGCGACCACGCTGTAACAGTCACTGACCCTGAAACGACTGTCAGCGGCCACGCTGCAACAGTCACTGACCCCAAAGCTACAGTCGGCAACCACGTCGCTAAAGTCTGCCACCCCACCTCTACCGTCAACAACCAAGCTGATGTGTTCTGCATACCAAAACAGAGGAAGCATACACAATTACACTTTGGTAATAATCATACTTTGCCTTGTTCATTATTGATAGTCATTTAAGGAAATGCATTCCTTTTCACTTCATTTGTTAACGATAATTTATATTCAAACCTTCAAATTTTTGTTGTTGTTTAAATTAGTCAGTAACCTTGCTACTACAGTCTCCCGCTTTACTGTCTTCCACCCCTTCCCCAAAGCTACAGTCAGTGACCACGTCGCTACAGTCCCTCCATCTGAAGCTACAGTCAGGGAGTTTGTCACAACAGTCTCTCTGTCCAAAGCTACAGTCAAAGACCACTCTGCAACAGTCAGCGACCATGCCACGACAGTCTCCCATCACACAACAGTCAGCAACCAAGTTGACATCTTCCACAAGCCAATACAGAGGAAGCGTAGGCAATCACAGTCTGGTAATTATTTATTTTGCTTTATTTATTAATGCTTTTTGTTAAAAAGGTTATAGTTAATTGACATTTAAACCTTTTTTTTTGTTTAATGACTATGTAAACTTTTGACTTCAACTGCAAAAATTTTTTAATAACTGTATTTATGTGTATTGTTGCATTACAGAATGTTCACATCACAGCCAGGATGTATACCTTGGTGAGGTTGTGAGGGAGAGAGTTAGGGAGGTTGGTTAGAATAAAAAGCACTTCATTACTAGAGAATCAAAACATGTTTTTTTAGGTTAACACCTGTTTTTGGCAAGATCCATGTTCAATATCCAGTACATTGTGCAATGATGTTATTGTTATTTAGAAAGTACATGAAAACATCAGTAGCAAAATTCTGTTCCTTAATTCATTTTGCCTCGTAGTTTAAAAAAGGGCTTAAATAGATCTTGATACATTTTTGTTTATTAATTGTTCTTTAAAGGGAAGAAAATAATTTCTATTCCATTGGCAGCCTTGCACATCCTGGTAAGTACATAAATATATTTGCTTTCTTTTTTAGCATCATTATTCACATAAGAAACTGTACCTATCCACCATCTTTTAGTGTCAGTTTGATCTAAATGTAACCAATGATTTACATAAATTCAAGCTTTGTAAATAATGACCAAAAGTACAAGATTATCATTGTTTTCATGGCCCTTAAAACCATACTGATGTAAATATAAAATACAAAAGGGGAGTATTGAAGTTACACTATTTCTGTAGAGTTAAAGATGTTTTAATCTGAAGTCCACATAGGTTTTGGCCATTGTTACTTTTTGGTCAAAACAAAACAGAAAAAGAGGTATACAAATTTTTATTGAAATATGCATTGTGTGTCTGTGTGTGTGTCTATTGTAAGTTTCAATTAATATCGATCAAACTGCAGTTGGTTTGTTTTGCCATAATAACTAAACAAAATACAACTTGCACAATAAAACAATAAAATACATGATTTTTTTTAAATATTAAAGATGGAGTTATCTCATTTTGGATTCAAAGTCTTCATATATATATATATATATATATATTAGGGCTGTCAAAAGATTAATCGTGATAAATCACATCACATTATTAGGAACACCATACTAATACTGTGTTTGACCCCCTTCCGCCTTCAGAACTGCCTTAATTCTACGTGGCATTGATTCAACAAAGTGCTGAAAGCATTCGTTAGAAATGTTGGCCCATATTGATAGGAAAGCATCTTGCAGTTGATGGAGATTTTTTGAAGCTCTCGTTCCACCACATCCCAAAGATGCTCTATTGGGTTGAGATCTGGTGACTGTGGAGGCCATTTTAGTACAGTGAACTCATTGTCATGTTCAAGAAACCAATTTGAAATGATTGGAGCTTTGTGACATGGTGCATTATCCTGCTGGAAGTAGCCATCAGAGTGTGGGTACATGGTGGTCATAAAGGGATGGACATGGTCAGAAACAATGATCAGGTAGGCCGTGGCATTTAAACGATGCCCAATTGGCACTAAGGGGCCTAAAGTGTGCCAAGAAAACATCCCCCACACCATTACACCACCACCATAATTGCATTAATGAGAAATTGAACAGGTGTTCCTAATAATCCTTTAGGTGAGTGTATGTCTGTGTACTGTGCTTATTAACTTTGTGTTTATAGACACATACACATACATGCATATATTTAAGAAAAATATTAATATTAATTAACGTTTATATATCCTTTAACTATTTGGTAAATATACATGATACATCTTAAAATTTTACTAAACATATATACATTTATTGGTATGTTATTTGTATTTATAAATACACAATTATTATGTATTATTAAATGGAAAAGGGGCTAAAAGTCACCCAGGCCTATAATGAGGGGTCTTTTATCACAAGAGGTATTTTTCACCGTAACAACTATTTAGATGCATGTCATCCCACTCATTGCATGGCTACTTGCCACATGAAAGAATTATTGGACATACAATATAAATTATTTTATTGCCTCATTATGCACAAACCTTTTGCCAACTAAAACCTAGAGTCTTCAAGACAAGGCATTAAATTAGATGCAGGCAATGCAATTTGGTTTTATCATTTGCAGATATAATTTCTTATGCAATTAAGCAGTTATGTATTTATAAGATGACATTCAACTTGAATCATATATATATAATCCATTTTAAAAGTAATTTTAAAGTACTAATTATGCCTTGTAATGCATCTTATAATAAAGCAATAAGCCCCAAGAAGCCGTGGGTTACAGTGCATTTTATAACAGCTAAGGGGCGTTTTCGCGTCGTGCCTAAACCCCCTTAGGTGTTATAAAATGCACTGTAACCCACGGCTTCGCGGGGGTTATTGCTTTTATAAAACAGTTACTCCATATGCTTAGCAAGGTTTCATTAAATAAAGTAAATAAAAAGATATTTAGGCTATGTGGTGCGGACAGCCGTTATATATCGGGGCATTTTATAACGGCTTAGATCTCCGCTCAGCCAATCAGAATCAAGGACCAGAACTGGCAGTTTTATAATGTCTATTAAAAAATTTTAACTACAGTTTACACATTATAACATTTATCAATTTATTGTTACATTTCTTAATTTTATTTTGATTTTAAGCAAATGTATTCTTTACAACAACATTTAATGTATAACAACACACATTATGAACAACTATAATGCGTCATAGCATTAAATAACCCTTAATAATGCAATATACCTAAAGACTTACTAAGAAGTAACGTCTTACCGCAGGGCTAACCGCATCTGAATGTATTTGTTCTAGAAATTCTAAAAATGTGTTTTTTTTCCCTTTGTAGTGGCAAGAAGTGGAGGAGTACCTGGGTGTCTGAGGATGCTGTGCAGTAGATAAGCTTTAATTGAACAGTGGCTGGGTGTCCCCTTGATCAGTATTTGTTTTTGTTCTGCAGGACAAAGGTTATGCTAATAAAATGGATAAACAAATTTATAATGTGTATTCCTCTTCTTTTTGGGGGGGGGTGTGACTTAAGTAATATCAATGGCACTGTCATTTCAAAGCTACTTTATAACTAATGTAAATTTGTTTTATAAATGGTCAAAACCGTTTTATAATTTGTCAACTTAACACAGTTAACTGAACTGAATTATCCTTGAACTGACTTCTGTAGAATTATGACACAGTCGTGTTCTGTGGAGCTGTTTTAGAGCTTAATCAGAATAGTTTTTTTTATCATTTACAGGAACATTGAGCATTAATTTCTGTATTATTACTGCATATCTGCCTTGAAACACTATATTAGACCAATTATCATATATAAAGCCAACCTCACATATTCTGTAATAACTTTGAATTCTATATGCACTATATAGTAAAGTGTAAGGATGCCCTCTTCTAGTAAACATGCATCTATTCCAGTAATTACAATAAAATAACATATGTATATTTGCAATACCATTGCAAAGATGTTTTGTTTGAATCTTTATTGCAAGTCATTGATGGGTTAGGGTGATGTGTGTCTCAAAGCCTGAAAGTCATACCAAAGGTGTTCAGCTGGGTTTGGGTCTGGGCATTAAGTAGACCAGTATAGTTGTTTCACAATAGACCGCATCAATCATTTATTTTTGAATCATGTTAAAATTGGAAAGTGCCCATATACTGTTGCTATAAAAAAAGAAGCACACAATTCTTTGTAATATCATTATATGGTATACTATAGCATAAAGATCTGTGCTGAAAGTAATGACTTAAGTATATAATATTGATGTTACCTTACTCAGTTTGATGTTCATGATGACGGGAGCACATCTGTGTAGATTTAACTGCCCTTCCCTACCCAGGGGCCCAGTTCCCAGGTGGCACAGGTATGTCTGTAAGACGTTTACTAAACGTCTGGAGATCTGAAAAACATCTGCTATGTAAAAACATCAGCTAAACATCTTATAAAGAGCAGTTCTAAATACATTCTAAATCATAAACATCTATATGTCAGTTTGACATCTGACCACAGTCGTCTCAGAAATGTATTGCAATGTATTGCAGATCTAAATGTAAACATCTATTTGTCTGCCAGATGTATGTGTGCTATAGGGGAATGTTTCCTGGAAGACCCAAAAACTGAACATGAATAACAGAATGTCTGTAAATCAAAGTCATATCAAAATGAAAATACTACTTATTAATAACTACTTATTATGGTATGTTTATCAAATAATGTTTGACACAGTTTTTAGTTAAACACACAAAGGTGGCATACATTTATAAAAGTGTTTACATTAAAATAGTAAATTTCAGCCTGCCTCTGAAATATGACATTGGCCTAGACTTGCAGGGTTCCTCAAACCACTGCTCTTACCACTGAGCTACAGGAAAGCTATGTCTCAGATATTTAGATGTCTCTTTTGTTTTTAAAGACATCATTTGTCTACTTAATAGCAAAACATTTTAAAGTACATTACCTATAAGACTCTGTCATAATATAATTGGGAAAGGGAAAACATGGGCTGACATACAGTGGGGCAAAAAAGTATTTAGTCTGCCACCAATTGTGCAAGTTCTCCCACTTAAAAAGATTAGAGAGGCCTGTAATTTTCATCATAGGTATAACTCAACTATGAGAGACAAAATAAGAAAAAAATTCCAGAAAATCACATTGTAGGATTTTTAATCAATTTATTTGCAAATTATGTTGGAAAATAAGTATTTGATCGATAACAAAATTTCATCTCAATACTTTGTTATATACCCTTTGTTGGCAATGACAGAGGTCAAACGTTTTCTGTAAGTCTTCACAAGGTTTTCACACACTGTAGCTGGTATTTTGGCCCATTCCTCCATGCAGATCTCCTCTAGAGCAGTGATGTTTTTGGGCTGTCGCTGGGCAACATGGATTTTCAACTCCCTCCAAAGATTTTCTATGGGGTTGAGATCTGGAGACTGGCTAGGCCACTCCAGGACCTTGAAATGCTTCTTACGAATCCACTCCTTCGTTGCCCGGGCGGTGTGTTTGGGATCATTGTCATGCTGAAAGACCCAGCCACGTTTCATCTTCAATGCCCTTGCTGATGGAAGGAGGTTTTCACTCAAAATCTCACAATACATGGCCCCATCCATTCTTTCCTTTACATGGATCATTCGTCCTGGTCCCTTTGCAGGAAAACCACCCCAAAGCATGATGTTTCCACCCCCATGCTTCAAAGTAGGTATGGTGTTCTTTGGATGCAACTCAGCAGAACTCCTGAAAAGTTCTATTTTGGTTTCATTTGACAATATGACATTCTCCCAATCCTCATCTGGATCATCCAAATGCTCTCTAGCAAACTTCAGACGGGCCTGGACATGTACTGGCTTAAGTAGGGGGATACGTCTGGCACTGCAGGATTGGAGTCCCTGGCGGCGCAGTGTGTTACTGATGGTAGCCTTTTTTACTTTGGTTCCAGCTCTCTGCAGGTCATTCACTAGGTCCCCCCGTGTGGTTCTAGGATTTTTGCTCACAGTTCTTGTGATCAATTTGACCCCACGGGGTGAGATCTTGCGTGGAGCCCCAGATCGAGGGAGATTATCAGTGGTCTTGTATGTCTTCAATTTTCTAATAATTGCTCCCACAGTTGATTTCTTCACACCAAGCTGCTTACCTATTGCAGATTCGGTCTTCCCAGCCTGGTTCAGGTCTGGACAGGTGTCTTTTATACTGATGACGAGTTCAAACAGATGTCATTAATACAGGCATCGAGTGGAGGACAGACGAGCCTCTTAAAGAAGAAGTTACAGGTCTGTGAGAGCCAGAAATCTTGCTTGTTTGTAGGTGACCAAAAACTTATTTTACAGAGGAATTTACCAATTAATTGATTAAAATGTGATTTTCTGGATTTTTTTTCTTATTTTGTCTCTCATAGTTGAGGTATTCCTATGATGAAAATTACATGCTTAGGGTTAGGATTTCTGTAAGAGAATAATTTATTTCACCAATGCAATACCTCATTGTTAGCTGATTACATTAGTGCCATTGCAGTAGCGACAAAATATAATTTGCAACGTGGAACGTTTTTTAATGCGTGTTGAAAGATACTATGGAGCCAACAGGGGTGTTTGAACTAATGCAGCGCTGCACAGACCAATCAGGATTTTGCATCAAAGTACAGCGAGAGTGATTCGGAAGCATGCAGAACAGTCTGATGTCGCGGTACTTTGATGTCATATGCTCACAGGTCTGCGCAGCAATGCAGAACACACCCAAGCACATGAGAAGTCGTGCCTATTTGTCCATACAGTATATGGCCATTTTTTACAAGATCTTATTTTTAATGGTTAATGAATAAATTGCTATATATTCTTTTAAATACTTGCATGCAAGTGCAAGTCTATAAAGGGAAAGATGGAAACAAATATGTAGATATTTTATTACTGCTCTTAGAGCAATGAGGTTCAGACACCCTTTTAACATGCTGGTCACAGTAAACATACAGTACATGCATGCTGTACAGTTCATAAAAAAACTGGTTGACGTCTTATGACATAAATTTGGTTACTTATTCTATTATTCAAAGACAATATAAAAAGACAAGAAAACATTTTGTTACAACAAGCCATTTAAAAATAATTCTGAATTCAAATCGAACAACATTGTAATAACATAACTAACTGTAAGATGAACATATCTTTATGTGTTTGGATCATCCTTCAATATTAAGTATACAATCAAAGTTGGATGTTGTGAGAGATGTCTTCAGCAGAGCTCTGGGAGCACGAGACAAACACCAAGTGTAGTTGTATCAAGCTCATTTATTTCCACAAAGTGAACAGTTTATATAACGCAGAACAGGGCATTCCTGAAACTGCTTTAAGCAATCAACTTGCATTAATCACAGAGAGCATAAACATAATTTGTTATAGAGTTCAATAGAACAATCTGAAACTACTTAAAGCAGTCAATCTGGGTAGGTTCATATATAACAGCGTTCAGCACGTTCAACAACATATCAACCTGAACAGTTACTACAATTACTCAATATCTTTTCAACTTTGCAACTGTAGTTTAGTAGTCCCTTAGGAATTATGACTCTTCGTTTTCCTCATCTTTATCCTCCTCATCATCTTCATAATCAAAACCATACTGGATATCTTCCTCATCCACGGCAATTTCCCTGAGGTATTCATCATCATTTATGTTCCCAAACAGCTCACAACTGTTGTCTAGCACACTGCAGTACAGCTGACGAACAGAGGACATGTGATCGCTCAGGTGGTAAAGTTTTCTCTTAAGCAGGGAATTAAGTCCTAGAACTCCACTGTCAGAAAGCCAACAGTCCTGGGCTGCGTTTCCCAAAAGCATCGTAAGCCTAAGTTGATCGTAAAAACGATCGTACGATTGATCTTAATATTACGGTCTGTTTCCCAAAAGCATCGTAGCTTAAGTAGCACTTGAAAATCTTCGTAGATCTACGAGTGCTCTGGAGTAATCGTACATCCCCAAGTGCATCGTAAGAAGACAGATTTATGAGGACACCTGCAGGACAACCGGCAGATTACACTTTTATCTAAATTTAACACACTGCAACGCGAGTAATATAATAATATTTTGATTGTACTTTATTGTACACTTTATTGTACTTGTTTTTTGTTTACATGAATTTATAAATGAAATAAATAAAAAGGGAAAAACAAGAAAAAAACCCATCTAAATTAAATGAATGAACAAACAAAAAATCATAAAAAGAAGTAATGTGGGAAATTTGCTTCAAAGACTGGGCAAAATAGGAATGATTTCAAAAAAATCTGTCAATGACTTGCTGACGTGCGCGAAAACCAGCCATGTATTGGGCATTTCTTGGTTGGCCATGTGGTCCCATGCCATCTTCGTCCTCCACATCCTCCTCCTCCACCTCTTCATCTTCCTCCCTGTTAAGTAAGGGCACTCTCATCTGCACTGCAATGTTGTGCAGCATAGCTATTACTATTATTACTGCACAGCACTTTTGTGGAGCAAACAAAAGACCACCGCTGGACTGGTGAATTGCCCGAAAGCGCATCTTCCACCTCCCTATTGTGCGTTCCACAATACTACGTGCAACACGGTGTGCCTCGTTGAAACTTGTCTCCCTGTTATTCATAGGATTAGCCACAGGCGTGAAGAGATATGGCCTCAGTGGGTAACCACTGTCCCCAAGCAGCCTCCACTGTCCCTGTAAGTTTTGTGCCTCCTGACCAACAGATGAATTGGTGAACATGAAGGAGTCGTGTGTGCTTCCGGGCCACCTTGCCAATGTCTGTAATCAAACCCTTATGGTCACAGATCACCTGGCAGTTGATAGCTGCATAGCCTTTGCGGCATATATACATGGCCATCCACAGATGGTGTAAGGATAGGGATCAAGGTACCATCGATCACTCCAATGACCTGTGGGATGTGATGATGTTAAAAAATACTGTTTGTATTTCTGTGATGTCCTGTCTTGATGCTGGAAATTGAATGTGTTCCACAGCAAGTGGAAGTAATGCATTGGTGACCGCTTGAACAGCTCTTGAAACTGATGCCTTACTTAGTCCAAGCCCATCACCAAGTACCTGGAGAAAACTGCCTGTTGCATAAAATCTCAAGGCTGATAGGAGTTGGATTTCAGGGGACAAGGCAAAATTTCTCCTGGTGGCACGCATCAGCTGAGGTCCAATGCTATTTAGCAATTGGGCTATTTGTCCTCTTGGCAGACGGTATCGCCTTATTATAGCCATGTCATCAAGGATATCCAAGGGGGTTTGATGCTGTCTGATGAAGGCATTTAAAGTCACCAGTGTACTTCGTGGTCGTCTCTGTCTTTGTCTTTCTCTGACCCTCAATTGAAGAACACGCTGTAGTGCAGCCATGATTTCCTCTGCAAGTCTAGTGAGGTGTAAACTCTATTCTAATCCTAGCTTCATTGAAGAGACCATGTGAAGGTCATCAGGCTGTGATAATGTTCACATATCCCACTGCCTATCATCAATTTCAGTAATGACATTAGGCCCTACCTTGAAGAAAGTGAAGGTGTGGCATACTTAGAAACTGTATAGATTACATATTATATTCCTTTAATCTATCCTCTGTTCATAATGATGAAAAGTTGTGCTTATTATAAAAAATGAATACATAGAACAGTACTGGTAAAAAATGTTGTTGATTTTTTGTCTATACCTGTAGAAATGTTGGCTAGATGAAGTACTGTATATATTTGTGTTATCTGTCACGCCAAATATATAGACTTTATATTAATAATATTGAAACTTAAATGCTTATGTCTGAAAATAATCATCAACCATTAGCCATTTACTTCAGAAACATTTGGAAGAACTCATAACAATTATTAAATTATTTCATATGGTCTTAGGCCTCGTGTGCATGGTTCAACAAAGACATGGACATCAAAAACACTGCATATAGCTTTATTAATAAAAAACATTGAATAGTTTTATTAATTTGGGTTATTCAGTTCCCCACAACCTGCAAAATACATTGTACAGTGAGATGAGTCATAACTACATATAGAAAACATTTCACATTGCACAAATTACTGAAACAATAAATCACATTACCTGTGTCTTCTGGCAAGATAATTGGCACAGAAATTGAGGGCCTTGCAAAACTCATCTCCTCTAGTGCAAGCCTCCTCTCTTCTAAGGCCAGTTTGGCCTTCTTGAGCTCAATGAGCTGCTGTTGGAAGTTGTTGTCTCTCTCATTGGCTTCTTGAAGGCATGCCTAATGTCTTTCAAGACATCTAGTTTCTCTCTCTCCAGCTGCACTAGGTCCTGACTACAGCTACAGACATTCTCAAACTGCTGAGTTGTTGTGGCTGCAGTCTGGACCACTGAAGATGGAGGCTGTGGCCTGAGAGGTTTTTTTTGGAGGACTAGGACATGGTAGGTGCTCTGAGATGGCAGATGAAACTGATGGTTCCTCTGAGCATGAAGGACCTGACTCAGGTTCAGGCTCAGGCTCAGGTTGAGTTATCCCTACTCCTCCATGGATGTCAATACCACCACTAATTCCATCTGAAGCACTTGTGCCAAGTATTGACAATGCCTCTTCTTCCTCGGCTGTAAGAAGGGGGGACTCATTGGTCCCACCACCTGTTTTTTTAATTGCAGTCCTCTGCAGTGCCCTCTTCCTTTTTGCCAGGCTTGCAAAATCCTGCCACTTCTTGCGGACCTCCTTCCCTGACCTTTGAACACCCCTGGTTGCAGTTAGTTTGGTAGCAATGTCCTCCCAGATGTTTTGTTTTTCTTTATTAGTATGGTGTCCTTTAAATCTGGTAAAAATCACATCTTTGTTTTTCTCTATCTCCTCTAAGAGGACATTAATTTCATCCTTTTGAAAGGTATCTTTTCTTTTTTTTTTTTGTTCAGCCATTTTGTCAGTGTCTCCGCCTGTATGTAGGTGCTTTATATAGACTTGATTGTCTTGATTGGTAATCCAAAACAGATGACAATTATTAGGTTAAACGTTCAGAATACGATTCCATATAAGGTTAAATTTCAGCACTTCGCGAATGGACAGCGACTCGTAAGTAGCACGTAGAGCGCGTTCTCGCGCGTTCATGTTAAGTGCATTTTTGGGAAACGCTCGTGGAATTGCTGCGAGCGTTCGTAAGTTTGCACGTAGAAAACGCTCTTAAGAGCTAAGATACATCGTTATCGGGAAACCCAGCCCTGGTCTGTAAATTTCACAAAAAAAATTAAAAAAATTATTTTTTCATTTTAAGTCTGGATGTTCTGAAAAAGGTCCTACAGGTTTGACATTACAAGAGGATGAGAAAATTATGAGAATTTAAATTTTTGGGTGAACTATCCCTTTAACAGTAAGATATTATGGACAGAATTGTTACAATTCTGTACAAAAAATAAATCAAAAAGTATGAAAAACATACCGTTCTTTTTCATATAAACAGCAACATCCCTTGAAAGGTCATTTAGAACAGAAAAAAATATTTTGAGGCTTTTCCAGTGATTCTTTATTTCTTTAAGAACAATGCACTCCTCTTCCTGAAGTCGCTTGAAGAGCATCAGTTGATCAAAAGCCTTTTTTTTGGTGATAAGATTATCTGTGAAAATATTTTCAAAAATAATGAAATGAATAGTATCAGTTTATTTTTTTTACTTTTTACATTTTTTTACCTTTGCATGTAAATCTAAAATAAACATCTGCACAATAAACATAATATACCCTTTAAGCAGGTAAGCCACAATATGTTTACATTATAGTTCAGTACATTAAATTACATACAGTAAATATTTGAATGATAAACCAGACATACCATGCTCATCCAGCAGCCATGGCCATGCATAACTCTCAGATGCCAGAATTGTATCAGCTGACTGCAGTTTTTCAGGTGCTCCCCTATTGTACTCATCTAGAGCTGCAATAAATTTGTCTTTTTCCTCCAAAATCCTTCTGCGGAGTTTATGTCTTCTCTTGTTCCCATCTTAAAAGACAAATGCATTGTCACATTCTGAACAGTATTTTCTTTAATGTCATAGGGATATTTAGAAACACAATTTTACTTTGTATATTCCATAACGCTTTAACGTAATGAGTGCTAAACATGAATGAATGGGTAATCAAAGTATAATTTAGCCAAAACATATGAACTTGAGGTAAGTGGTACCCAGGGTTAAAAGTTTCTTAAAAGCTTGAAAATGTTTTAACCTGTTTGTCTGTAAAGATTTTGCTTCCTCTGTCTGATGCTCACATAAAGAGTCTCAATCTTCTTCTCCAGCCCCTGCTGGCTTCCTGTGCTCTCTTCTAAAATGTAAAACATATGCTAGATATGCTATTGAGCACAATTTTAACAATTTAAAAAAACTTAAAACTTTTACGCATTATCAATTGTTGAGTAAAGCAGGGCATTTGGTGAAATAAGATAATAAAATGAAAAAACATTACACCAAAGTCAGTGAGTCAATGTTCTGTTCTTTGAAAGGGCTAAAACAAAGTATGCTTACCTGTATCAGCCCACTGTGTGATTTCCCTGATCCAGTCTTTAAGGTTGTCATCTGTTACTGCCAACTCTTAATTGCATCCAGTTTTACAGACTCCTCCTGAATTTTTGCTTTTGTCTTATGAATAACAGAAGTAAATTAAAACACAATATAAAGACTAATGACAGATATTGTATACATGATTAATACTCCTTTTCAAAAACGTGGACATGATAAACATTAATTAAAAATTTTAAGATAACTCTTAAATTTTTTTCTATACTATTTGCATACTTGTTGTCATCACAAACCTGTACTAATCTTCGAGCAAGCACTTTTCCAAGGTTCTCAATTTTGCGCTGGTTCCATGCCATGGCCTGGATAGTAGTCATGTCTTCTTTAGCTATAAAATGGATAGAATAAATAAAAAATTTGCAAGTACTTTTAACTTGATTTTGGTATCTTTTAATTATAAATTCTTTCAAAAACACTTGCCTCCTTTGGTCATGTATTTACTGCATATAGCAGTTCTTGACAAGAAGCTATTCACTTGTTCGACCTCTTCACCCAGGGTGGTGCCTGCTCCTTCTTGGTTCCGACCACCCCACTTAATCTTGTGTATGAACACCAAAAGGTTAAACACCTAACTCATGTGTTTTAGAATAGAAAAAGCAATTATTATGTTACTGAACTTTATTATGTTATTGAACATTATTAAAATATTAAACATAAATACCGAGGTCACAACCTGGTACATTAGTGTTTTGAAAAACAGTTTACCTCACATTTCCAAGCATGTGCCTTTGCGTGCATCACTGACAAGAAAGGCGTCATATCCAGGAGAGGAGAGAGCTCTGGACAACCATTAACAACTCTCTTCAGGTAAGGCCAATATTTGCATATAACATCAGTGCACATGAACTGCACATTCCTTGAAGTCAGCTCTTTTTGCAGAAACAAGGGATATGCAAATATTTCGCCCCTCATCATGTTAAGGCTTCTCAACAGCACACCATGTCGGCAGACAGCCACCTCCATTCCCTCCTCATCAAGCTTGTTGGCTTTCTTTGGCAAGGACTCCCGTGCTGCAGTCCACTGACTCGATCCAGAGACCCCTTTTCCAACTGTCTATCAAAATTTAACAAATTAAAGGAAAACTGTGTGATTAAGTAGATTATTAAGATTACAGGTAGCCAATTAAAGTAAAAAAGTGCATATAATATCAGACTGACAAATTTAAAATTAATAGTTTTTCTGAATTGTTAATTTACTGCAGTAGAAAAGCATGATGAACACACATGACAATTCATGGTATTGGCCATATTATGGATAATAATTTAATTTGTTATGAATATAATTCATGGCATAATATAAATAACACATTTTTGTTTTCGGAAATACAATTTAAGACAACTTTAAGACAAAACAACATTGTAACCTACATGCTTTGTTTTAGCATTAATGTAGTCCACGAATTTGAAAACCTGTTCATCCTCACAGATAAAGACACCTGTGAACAGGCCATGGTCTTCAGACCTTGAAATAATAACATATGTAGTTATTCAACAAAAAGTTGATAGGTTGGCATGAAATGTTATTTGACGGACAGATATACAAATTAACTTACCCTCTTTTAAAGCGATACATTTTCCTGTTCCCATCTACTGACATGGCAAGCATGAATGGAGAACAGGCTGGACAGTCAAACACTTTCAGTCCACAGAGCTGATCAATTTCAAACTGGCAGTATCTCCAGTCCAAAAAACTTGTTTGAAAAGCATCGGAGCAGATCTTTCCATTCTGGGAACAAAATAGATGACAAATCACATGAGAAATGACTCCTTCACAAATAGTAAAAAATAACTCATTTAGTAATTCATTAAATTATTACTCGGCCAAAAAAGTGTGTTCTCTGTTCCAGCAAACTGGTAAAAGATAGTCTAGACGTTCCTGGAGCAGCCAGCTTCATGTGTTCATATGAAATTAACACATCGATTCTATATAGTGTGTCACAGCTTGCTGTTGCAGGCCAGTAACCAGACTTGATCAAAAGTGGGATGCTGGTGTTTCTGCTCGTATGGCACTCTGCACATGTAAAGTGTGGCAAGACGACATTGTAGCGACCTATTTAAACAATTAAAATGTACATTGTAAAGACAAAGAAAACAAAATCTTATTAATAATGATAAAAAACTACATATATTGGACTCACCATTAATTCCTATGAGAATTACCCTTTTACCTGCTGACACCACAATGGAGTCAGAAGAACAGTTGCACATTTGCTCAGGTGACTCAAGAGGCAAAAAGCAATCTAAAAGCAAAATTGCAAAAAAATTTATTCAATCTCTATAATTTATAAGATTATTATGAGCAAAATAGAAAAGCACACTACAGATTCAAGTCTCCAAGTTTTATAATATAAACGGTTAAAATACATACCCTGTTCCTCGAAGCAGAACTGGCCTTCAACGTCCAACTTCACCAAAGTTGTTGGGGATATGGACTTAAAAAATCCCTCCACAAATGTCTCTCGATTGTGAAGTTTACTTTGATGTGCCATAACGTCACAGTCTCCACAGTACAGCTGTTTTGGAATGCAGTCTTTACATCGGATAACTGATGGCTTGAGGTTGCAGTGCTGGCATTTGCTGACTTTTGTGTGCTCTCTTGTCAATAATGCCTCAACCATTTCTGGCCTTATAGCCGCCCACTTCTTCTTAGTTTGGTCCATCCGAATTGACCAAGTGTTTGAGGAAGACGGATTTGAGCACGGAATGTTTTCCGTATTAGCTAACAACTCCTCTACCTCTCGATGAAGAATTTCTGTACAGAAAACATAATATCACATGTTAGAGCATAAGGAAAAAATAATTATACTTAGAACTCTTTAAGATATAACATATAACATCTACAAACCTATATCTTCAACCACTGGTGAAATATTGTGAGTTGACACAGATGGAATCCCACCTTTACGAGAGTGGGTAATAAAATAGGTCAATATTAAAGCTGGATGACTAGCTTGCCTTAAAACAGTTGGTGTAAATACTCACTGTAGTCAAAGTCTTCTTGCCTAGAAAGCATAGCTGGTTTGTTGAAGGTAGCAGCTATAAATAAATTAGAGATGAATAGTAATATACACTAGAGGTAAAAAAATTGCTATACATTATCAGAGAAGAAATGTGTCTAATCTGTTATTTTGAATATACAAAAAATACTATGAAAAAAATGCTATGAAAATACAACAGCATGTTTGTTCAGGGGTATCAAGACATACCATCAGAAGGGACTGCCTTTGCACCTTTTTTTCCTATCCGCTTAGGCACAAGTTGCCCAAATTCATCCCTCTGAACAAGTACATTTGCTTCGACATGAGTTCCACAAGCCCTTCTGGTCTTTCTTTTCAGCTAAAAGAGAAAATGTATGCTTATTAAAGCAAAGGTTTATAAAAAAGAATTATATATTACAAAAAAAATCTAACTGAATGTTTTCAACAATACCTTTGGAGGTGTGAATGTTTGAAGAAACTGTTCAGCCTCCCTGGTGGCTTTGTAATGTTTAGCGCTGATTGTTTTGAGTTCGAGGTCTCTGGAAATGCTATCAGCTTCGTGACATAGTTGATCAAAATCTGACTGTGAGTTTTGACAAAATGCCATGGTGAACAAGAGAAGAAACAAATAATATGTATAATGACTTTGAAAGAGAGAGAATAAATGTGTGTGTGTGT
This sequence comes from Triplophysa siluroides, assembly GCA_006030095.1. Classification (NCBI taxonomy): domain Eukaryota; kingdom Metazoa; phylum Chordata; class Actinopteri; order Cypriniformes; family Nemacheilidae; genus Triplophysa; species Triplophysa siluroides. Next base: position 204,897 of record VCII01000085.1, on the reverse strand, counting down.
GTCTGAGAGAGAGAGAGAGAGAGAGAGAGTGAGAGTGAGTAGGGGTTAGGCAAGAGAAGAGATGGCTCTTAAAAGAACCGTTGGTTTAAAGATTTTTGTAGGCACTGTAGATTGAAGAGTTTATGATCAGCAGTTAACTGCAAGACAAAAAAAATAGAATTACAATTTTTGTATAAAAAGCATGATAAGTTCATATAACAGTGCTTTTGCTTCACTTGACAGGGTTGAACTATAGTCACTGTGGTAAAAGCAAGGTAAATGTTATGATAACCGTGTGTTTAGTACACTTGACAAGGTTAAACTAGTTTCTCAGGTAAATGTTATGATAACCGTGCGTTTAGTACACTTGACAAGGTTAAACTTATTTCTCAGGTAAAGCAAGGTAAATGTAATGATAACCGTGTGTTTAGTACACTTGACAAGGTTAAACTAGTTTCTCAGGTAAATGTTATGATAACCGTGCGTTTAGTACACTTGACAAGGTTAAACTTATTTCTCAGGTAAAGCATGGTAAATGTAATGATAACCGTGTGTTTAGTACACTGACACTCTCAGGTAAAAGCAGGTAAATGTTATGATAACCGTGCGTTTAGTCTTGACAAGGTTAAACTTATTTCTCAGGTAAAGCAAGGTAAATGTTATGATAACCGTGTGTTTAGTACACTTGACAAGGTTGAACTAGTTTCTCAGGTAAGCAACCGTGTGTTTAGTACACTTGGTTAAACTTATTTCTCAGGTAAAGCATGGTAAATGTTATGATAACCGTGCGTTTAGTACACTTGACAAGGTTAAACTTATTTCTCAGGTAAAGCAAGGTAAATGTTATGATAACCGTGTGTTTAGTACACTTGACAAGGTTAAACTTATTTCTCAGGTAAAGCAAGGTAAATGTTATGATAACCGTGTGTTTAGTACACTTGACAAGGTTAAACTATTTATCAGGTAAAGCAAGGTAAATGTTATGATAACCGTGTGTTTAGTACACTTGACAAGGTTAAACTTATTTCTCAGGTAAAAGCAAGGTAAATGTTATGATAACCGTGTGTTTAGTACACTTGACAAGGTCAGGTAAACGCAAGGTAAATGTTATGATAACCGTGTGTTTAGTACACTTGACAAGGTTAAACTTATTTCTCAGGTAAAGCATGGTAAATGTTGTGATTAAGGTTAAACTGCAGTCTAAACTGTGGTAAAAACATGGTAATGGTTCGTGGGTGGGTACTGTGCCGTAACTACAAATACCACAGTACAACTTAGTTACATAATCGTAATAAAAGCATAGTGAATGCAGCGTGTTTTAACCACCAACATCACAGTTAACATACGGCTTCTTTTAACCCAATATAACTACTATAAAGTGATCGAAGGAAAACCTGACGCTAGCATTTAGTCGCTCGACATTAATTACAATTTGGGACACAAAGAACGCTTCCGTAAGCTATTATGAAGCGATTGAAGACAAACGTATTGATTAAAAACATTTAACTTGATATTAAGACAGGAGACCGTAACCGTCACTTACCAAAGCTTGGCGCGTGTAAACTGTCGTTAAACCTCGCGATGTTTGGAGCATAAGAGCGGGATCACGTTTCTTGAACGCTGTGAACCAAACGTACGTTTTCGTACGACACAGGTCGTTTGATATCGTACGACTTAGCCACTTGGTCAACTCATATGAATTAGTGCGAATTCGCCATGAGATCAGGTTGGACATATCCAGTCTTTAAGTTTTTTATCCTTTTCCCAGTCTTTGTTGTATTTTTTTCCATACTTGCACCACTTTGTTGGTGGCATTGTTTGTAAAAATTTACACATCTTATGTCCATCTATCTGTCATCGCTTGGATTACAACGTACATCACACGCCTACAGTGCACGTTTAATTTGAATTTTCTCTAATGAGGGAAGAGGGGGATGTTCGTCAATGTTTTGACGAATTATGCTACAGAATTTATATTACTGCACTGATTAGCTGTAATCTGACAGTGTCAATCAATGGATGCGAGTAAAATTGTGACCATAATTGTAAAGAAACGAAGTTGCTTGTCAGATTTTCCTACCATGCAATAAATATTTTTAAAATAAACCCCAAAAAACGGCACACGCGACTCGCGGATAATAAGCGGACTTGGCAACTATGCTCGTAATGATAATCCGATTTGTAATTGCGTTGATATTCGTCGATTCGGAAATCTTTCAGGCAGATAATCCAATTGCAGTGACAAGGGTTACTCCCTCAAAAGTTTGCTGGCTCTGGTAAAGTTATTGTTATGCGCAATTAGATAACAGAAGTGAAAACCCGATGTGCACCCGGCATCAACAGAAGTAGCCATAAATCCACCTTTCTTCTTCTTGTTTAATGACGAATACCTCCTCAAGAGCATTATCGCCAGCTACTCCAGGCTACTGGATGTCAAATTAAACTTACATAGGCGATGAGTCTGAATTTTGAAATCGATCCACCTATGTTTGCGATCCACAATTTGCAAACCACGTTAGATCACATGATTGAGACAGAATAAGTCAGCCTTAATTGCCAACTCAATAAAACGATGGATGCAACCGATTATATGATTATAGAATTTATTTTATAATCAGTATATATAACAGAACTGATTAGTTTAATTAGTGTCCTGTCATATTTGTTCAATAATAATGATCTGCTTTTCAACTGTCAGAGTACCTCTTGCCAATCCGTTTTTTTGGATTTCACAGATAGCTATGAATCAGAATGAGAAAAACTTTGTGGTTAATGGAGCATTGCGATAAGATTACTCTTAATCTTGAAGCTTACTTTTGAGCAATTTTAACATTCCCAACGAGCAAACATCAATACAATTATTAAAGTTATTTAAAACAATTAACATGTAGTGAGAAACACAAGAAGAAAGCTGGATGAATACATTTAGTTTGCAGATACAGCAATTTGCTTTTGCAATAGTTTTCTAGTTGTGTAGGGTCATCCAAAGGCAGAGTGCAGTATCTGCATTTTGGTGGTCAAAGATCAGTGGTCATGGTTCCCTTTCTGTCGGTCTCTCGACGTTGTGTCAACTCTGACTACTATAGAAAAGGCCAATGAAATTTGGCGAATGAAATTTGCATGCCGGTCTCCGCCCCCGGATGTCCGGTATAAAAGGAAGCCGGCGTGCAGCATTCACTTACCTTTTGTTCTTCAGAGCCCTCGCTCATGACTACGAACAAAAATAATTCAACGAATTCTTCTTCTACTTCGCCGGATCTACGACGTAGAGCAGCGGATCGTCCCTTCCTGCAGCGACCTTCTCCTGGGCGTCTCGGCGGTTCCGGAGGTGATAGAGATTATTTCTAAAAGGTCCTTTTTAGGACTGAGCAATTTCCAGCGTGGCATGTCCTGCTGTTCTCTTGGGTGCGGCACCCTCATCGAGGAGGGGGATGGACACGATCGCTGCATTAGGTGTCTGGGCGTCCAGCACACTGAAGCAGCGTTCGTTGACACATCTGCCCGCACTGCGGGCGGATTGTCACTCAGAAGTTGCGGTCACAGGTGGCTGTCTTCCTACGGGAACCAGCCACCATTTCGTCTGCTACCCGGGCTGTGACATCTGTGGCTACGGCCCCGATGACCACCCACGTAGCAGCGTTAGTGATATGGGGAAATCTGCGAACGTAAACCCGCCAGCCAAGTGCTCACGGGCCGATCGCACCCCGATTCGCTCTTCTGAACGTTCCCCAACCGGCGGTGGCATACCGTTCGGATCCTCAGGCACGCACTCGGAAACGATGTGTGACGTAGATGAGATGTCGTTCGCAGCATCGGAGGGAGACTGGCATCCGACTCTGACGAATCCGAGCTCCCCCCCAGGGGGGTCGAGCTCAGGAGGAAGCAGAAGTGATGTCAGCCATGCTAACCCGGGGATACGTGGTTCCTGGGGGCGGAGCGCGGTGCAAACCGCGCCCACACCGGGTGCCATTTGTTTCCCGGAGGTGCATGAGGAGCTGTGTAAAACTAGGAGCGCTCCACGGACCGCTCCGGTCGAAACAGCTCCGGCTCCCTCACTTCCCTCGAGGGTGGGGCAGCCAAAGGCTACGTCGAGATCCCCCGGGTGGAACGTGCGGCTGCGGTGCATCTGTGCCGCAGACGGCTGCCGCCTGGGGAGAATCGGCCACGCCTACCGTCCAACGCGTGTAGGACTTCGACATCTATGGTGCCGAAGCCTTGCGCTGCCGCGGGCCGGGCTGCCTCCTCTCTCTACGCCATGGCCATCCTGCAGGTCCGCCAGGGCGTTGAGAGAGCTCCACGAGGGTAAGGCCGACCCAGGTATAATGCAGGATTTCTGTGCCGCCATTGACAGCGCTCTACGGAGCGACCAAGGTGGCGGCACGGGACCTGGGTCGGACGATGTCCACGGAAGTGGTCCAGGAGAGTCACCCCCGGCTGAACCTTGCGCAGACGAGTGACACCGAGAAAGTCCGCTTTCTTGATGCACCCGTCTCGCAGGGTGGGCTGTTGGTACACCGTCGAGGACTGCGCTCAGCAGTTTTTGACGGTGAAGAAGCAGACAGTGGCGATTAGCCACATTTTTACCACGCTGCGACTCGGCCGCCCTCAAGCCTCCGAGATCTCACGTGATGTCTGTTTCCCAGCAGCCCAGGACCCCTTCCACATCGGCTCCGGTTACTGTGCCCCCACAGGTGGCACCCCGGAAGTCGAGGTCGAGGGGGAAACCTCACCCCGTCAGCTAACTTCTCACGAGAAGTGACACTGACGGGAAGACCCCAGGGGGAACAACATTGGGCCCGACCTTCACAGCTACGACTCTGATCGGTCGGTACGGGACGGCTCCTGCCTCGTCACCAAAGCCGGGCCCTTCTCAGGGCCTGGCGCCCACTTACTCACAAAGAGTTTTCTGTTTCACCTGGGAGTTCATTCCTGCCGATCGCACACTCCACTGGACTGTGCCCGGCAAACCCGACCTCACGCCCTGGCGAGGCGTAGGGTCGTACACACACGACAGCTGCTACCACTCTCAAAGACAGTGCGTGCAGCTGTCCCGCCAGGCAGGTAAGTAGGCAGAGCCAACCTTCCCTCCAGGCCCCCCCCCGCGACAGGGTTAGCTCCGCCAGCCATCGAACCACCCTCCATGGGAATGGTGAAGCAGACCGTCCCCTTGGTCCCCCTGTCACAGTCTCTGGGAGCTCGAGAGCTGCCCACACTGTCTCGGTGGCTATGCAGACGGTCCGTCTTGGTTACTCGATCCAGTTCGCCAGAGACTCTCCCAAGTTTTGGGGCATCATCTCTCCCTCTGTCTGCGGCTGGGACGCCTACATACTTCGGGTAGAGGTCACCACCCTTCTGGCAAACAGGCATCGAGTTCGTCCCTCAAACCAAGATGTTCGGTGGGTTACAACCCGCACTTCATCGTTCCCAAGAAAGACGGCGGGTAGTGCCCCGGAGGTCTGCGTACCCTGAACTAAGCACCTTCACAAGCTGCTGCTCAGGATGCTCACGCAGAGGCGCGTCCTGACATCTATCAGGTGTCAGGATTGGTTCGTGGCAATCGACCTGAAATCCCTTTCGGTCTGTCCCTGTCTCCACGGTCTTCACGAAGATCGTGGAAGCCGCCCTTTCTCCCTGAGGGGAGGAAGGTGTGCGGGTACTTAACTATCTCAACGACTTGACACACTCGTGAGATCTGTTATGTATACAAGGGACCTGGTGCTCCGGCACCCAGATCGATTGGGACTCCAGGTCAACCGAGGAAAGGACAAGCTCTCCCCAGGGCAGAGCATCCTCTTTCTCGGTAGGGAACTCAACTCTATCACCATGTCGGCGCAACTGTCCGCAGTACACGCCCAGCCGGTGTTGAACTGCCTGGAACATTTCAGGCAGACAGCGGTCCTCCTGAAACGATTCAGAGGCTCCTGGGCATGGCGTCCTCGTCGGGTGAGACCCCTCGGGTTGATGCACATGAGACCGCTCCAACACTGGCTTCAGAGTCGAGTTCCGAGGAGAGCGTGGCACACCGGCAGCAGGCGCATGGTGATGACGCCCTGCGGCCGACGCACCAAAACCCCTGGTCTTCCATGACTTTTCGACGGACTAAGGTCCCTCAGGGCAGGTTATGAGGCAAGTCGTGGTGACGACGGACGCCTCCCTGCGGGGGTGCGGTGCAGTGTGTAACGGGCACGCAGGCGGTTGGGCGAACCCCACCCTGCGCTGGCATATCAATTGCCATGAGTTGTGGGCGGTGCTACTTGCACTGAGCAGGCTGCGGCCTCTCGTGCGGGACAAGCACGTGCTGGTCCGAGGATGGCACTACAGCTGTAGCGTACATCAGATCTTAGGGTGGCGTTCGCTCACAGCAGCTAACACAACTTGCTCGACGCCTCCTCCGGTGGAGTCAACAGGTGATCCGTTCCCTGTGGGCCACACTCACCCGGGCAAACTGAACTAGACAGCCGACGCGCTCTCTTGTCAGTTTATGCCTCGTAGAGAGTGGCGACTCCACCCCCGCGCAGGCCGCTTGGTACTCCCTGTCCGAGGCTCTCGACGCGGATATCCTTGCGCACAGCTGACCGCGGGACGGGCGGAAGCACACCTTCCCCCCCCCCAGGAGCCTCCTTGCACAGACACTGTGCAAGGCCAGGGAAGAGGAGCACCAAGTGTTATTGGTTACACCGCACTGGTCTAACCGCACTTGGCTTCAGAGCTGATGCTCTGGACAGCGACTCCCCCTGACCCATTCCCCTGACAGAGGACCTGCTCTCTCAGGGGAAGGACACGTTCTGGCATCCCAGATCAGACCTCTGGAACACCATGTCTGGTCTCTAGACGGGACGAGAAGATCCTGAGTAGGCTACTCCCCCTCTATGGCGGAGACCATCACCCAGGCTAGGGCCCCATCTACTAGGCGGTTACACGCCTCTAGACGGCGCCGCTTCTTGTCCTGGTGTCTCTCTCAACGAGAAGACCCACTGAGGTGCTCGATCAGGATTGTGTTGTCCTTCTTACGAGACTGGAGACTAACATCTCCCCTCCACACTGAGTGTGTATGTAGTCGCTATCGCCACTCATCACGACTCAGTTGATGGAAAGTTTCTAGGATGACACGACCTGGTCACCAGGTTCCTAAGGGGGGTGAGAGGGCGGCTCCCGCCTCATCTCCGCTCCATACCCTCTTGGGACCCTAAGGGGTCCTGGGGGGGGGCTCTGGGCCCCCCAAGAGCCCCTCGGAGGTTCCGATCTTCCTCACCCGAGTAAGACGGCCCTCCTGATGGCGCTCGCTTCCTTCAAGAGGGTAGGGGACCTCCAAGCATCCTCCGTGTCCCCGGATTGCCTTGAATTCGGCCCTGGTAGCTCTCACGGGTTCTTGAGACCCAGGCCCGGATGCGTGCCCAAAAAGTTCCCACTACTCCCTTCCGGGGCGAAGTGGTGAACTTGCAGGCGCCCCATGGGGAGGAAGACCCAACCCCATCCGTGTTGTGTCCTGGACCGCACGCAGGGCCTCAGTAGCTCTGACCAGCTCCTTGTCTGTATTGGAGGACAGCAGAGGGGAAGGCTGTCTCCAAGTAGAGGTTGGCTCTACGTTGACGGATTCAGCCCATGCCCATGAGGACGGGGGTATAGCCACCTCCTGGGCACTGGCAGAAGCGCCTCTCTAGCAGACATCTGTAGAGCTGCGGGTTGGGCTACGCCCAAACACCTTCGCAAGGGTTAAACAACCTTCGCGTAAACCCGGTGTCAACATGTAGGACTGGCATCCGGCGGGGCGTATGCCTGCGAAAGCATCACCCCACCCTCTAGGAGGTTGGGTCAGTGTGCTATCTACCTCTTCCTTACCCTACTCTGGCTAAGGACAGGTACCCTATCCGCTTCCCTTCTTACCCAACCACTTGGTTAAGAATAGGCATTCTATCCATCACTAAGCAAGCACCACTTGGGGGTTGGCTGGGCAGAGCAGCCTTCCCCCTTAGGCCGGGATAACATGTGAGCCATCCCCTGGCTCTAACCGGACCTAGTGCTACCGGACGCCTGTAACACCCCCCCCGTGGGCTGTTCCGTCTGATGTATCCTCATGATATGGTTCCCACTCCTGGTAACCCATGAGCTTCCCCAGGTGGACCTCCACCTCGCGGTTAACTACTCAGCCCGCACGTTCCATGCGTTCTCCTCCAAGGACGAGACCATACCTATATCCACCATATTCCTCCCCACGGGTAGGAGGTGGCCTGCAGCGCATCCCTAATTAAGGAAGTTGCGCTTACCCGGTGTAAACCCGAGCCGGACGGCCTCTCGCCAGTAGAGAGCTAAGGCCTCCGTCCGTGAAAGGTTACCGGTCAGGGCTGTTCCCCTTTCTCCAAGAAAGCTCTGGAACCCCCCGACCACCACACTGGAAGGTTACAGTTTCGCGAAAGCATCGAGCTGACACGCCCAGGCCTGTTACCGTCGCTTCGCTAGAGACTGTGACGCGATACAGCGTTGTGGCGTTTTCCATACAACCCCATCTGTCATTCTCGACACAACGTCGAGAGACCGACAGAAAGGGAACGTCTCGGTTACGTATGTAACCTCGGTTCCCTGATGGAGGGAACGAGACGTTGTGTCCCTTATGCCACTAACACGTATCGTATTCTGCTGCAGTCGTGAGAGGCTCTCAGGCTCTTCAGAACAAAAGGTAAGTGAATGCTGCACGCCGGCTTCCTTTTATACCGGACATCCGGGGGCGGAGACCGGCATGCAAATTTAATTCGCCAAATTTCATTGGCCTTTTCTATAGTAGTCAGAGTTGATTGGTTCTCAAGGGCGAACCCCATCTGTCGTTCTCGACACAACGTCTCGTTCCCTCCATCAGGGAACCGAGGTTACATACGTAACCGAGACGTTTTTATCTATAAAAAAGAATATTCCTAATAAGGCATTACATAAATGCACTACCGCTAATCTACCCGCACGACCTGATTTTGCTGAGTTCGACGCGTTCCTGGGTCAACAAGGGAGGCCCTTCACCTCCAACGGCTCAACCAATCAGCATCATCAACGTGACCTCGTTTAGTTTGAGCGCCGGTTTTCGTGCAGCGCCGGTTTCTGATTTTCGCCTTACAAGACACAAAACGCTCCACATTCGTTTAGTGCAAGCAAGGTAAGGTTATAACTTATTGCATTTTAAATGCGTCCCTGCTCAGCATAAGGTTCCTTATTGTTGTATACTTTTATTATGGTTTGTGTACTGACGCTAGCAATCGCTTAGACTGCCATATGAGGCGTTAATCGTCCAAACAATTTTCTATCGCATCTCAATTTCACGATGGATTAACAAGTAACGCCAACACTAGCTAAATGCCCGTATAAGATGTAAATCGGTGTAGCTGCAAAGTCCGGGAGTTATTTCCCCGCGATCGTGTCACCGGATCTATGTTCCACGTTTTTATTTGTTCATGTGGGAGACGATATTTTTTTACAAATCTTCACTGATAGAATTGGATCGATGATAACTGAAACAATGAAATATCTTTTGCTGATCTGGGGACAACATTGTGTGGATGATTCAGAGGCATCTTTCACTTAGGTTCTTAAGACAAACAGTAATTGATCAATGGATTCTAAATAAAAGCAGTGAAATATCATATGCCTGTGTTGATCCAGGGTCATCGTATGCCTGTGTTGATCCAGGGCCATCATATTTCTGTGTTGATCCAGGGTCATCATATGCCTTTGTTGATCCAGGGTCATCATATGCCTGTGTTGATCCAGGGTCATCATATGCCTGTGTTGATCCAGGGTAATCGTATTTCTGTGTTGATCCAGGGTCATCATATGCCTGTGTTGATCCACGGTCATCATATGCCTGTGTTGATCCAGGGTCATCGTATGCCTGTGTTGATCCAGGGCCATCATATTTCTGTGTTGATCCAGGGGTATGATCCAGGGGCCTGTGTTGATCAGGGTATGCCTGTGTTGATCCGGGTCATCATAGTTGATTCCTGTGTTGATCCAGGGTCATCATATGCCTGTGTTGAGGGGCCTGTGTTGATCCAGGGTCATCAGATGCTGTGTTGATCCAGGGTCATGCCTGTGTTGATCCAGGGTCATCATATGCCTGTGTTGATCCAGGGTCATCATATGCCTGTGTTGATCCAGGGCCATCATATTTCTGTGTTGATCCAGGGTCATCGTATGCCTGTGTTGATCCAGGGTCATCATATTTCTGTGTTGATCCAGGGTCATCGGTGTTGTCATCGTATGCCTGTGTACTTGGTGCAATGAGATGGAACATCAATGACAGTGGACAGAGATTTTTTTCGCAAGGACTATCTTTTGATAGTTGAAAATGTCCTTGGGTGAGAACTATTTTAGTGGTTATTTTTCATTTTTTATCGCAAGATTTCATTAGTCCCTTTTCCCATTAATGGACATGGCAACTAAATCAATTTTATAGTTGTTTCTATAATTTAGATATAATATAATTGACTATTTGTAGGTATGTAAGGGTAAACTTTTCAACTATTTTTCATTTTACTACCAACATTTCTTCCAAATTACAAATTCCAAAAGCATAAAGTTTCTGATTATTTTGCAGACAATTTGAAACCGGACTAAACAGTCAACATAACAAGATGTAATGTATTTTTGCTTTACAGTATTCAAGATTTGAAAACATGTAGAAATTGGAAATGCTGATTAAAGGCAAAAGTCAAGACGTCTCTTAATTTTTCCATGGTTTTACTTTCCTTAAATTACAATTGTTTTTAAATGAATATGAGTATACATTACATGTTCTGCAAATAAATGCAAGTAAAAAAACAATATGGGAGTAGTTTACAGAATGAAACAAAAATGATAATTTTACATTACAACACATTCAGAAAAAAGTTGAACATGATTGTTAAATCACACCAACGACTAATTGAATGTACTTTTACTCTAAATATGTCCATTAAAGGGATACTTCACCCAAAAATGAAAATTCTGCCATCATTTACTCTCAGATTGTTCCAAACCTATATAAATGTCTGTGTGCTGCTGAGCACACAGGAAGCCATTTGGAAGAATGTCAAATCTTACCCCCTATTGACTCCCATACTCTTTATTTTCCCTACTGTGGCAGTAAATGAGGGATGAGATCTGACTTTCTTCCACATATCTTCCTATGTATTCAGTATCAAAAATGTTTTTTACAGGTTTTTGGGTGAAGCATCCCTTTAAAATGTTTGTAGTTAAAGAAATGACTGTGCCTCTTACTGTATATAGCACAAAGGTAATTTTAGAAACCTATGGTATTTATATTGTCTATAAATGTGTTTTTATTTTAGAAATCACTGGAGACTCATGATTATGTGCTTCCCTGGGAATGAAGAAGTGGAATACATCAAAAGGGGGTGAAAACTGGTACAAAGAAATAGGTAAATGTTTATTACATATGGGTAATTAAACTGTAGTTATATTTGGGTAGTTAAATGTAGTGCTGTTGCCCCTACAATGAATTTATCTCACATTTGTGTTGTGAATCTAAGTGTTCTTAGTCTTTGATCAGTTGCGTTTTACTTTTAGGCCTTGCATTTTAATGTTAGACTCCAGGCCAGTAGAAGTGAGTGATAGCATGGAGGTGTTCCAAAATATTTGAAGGTTGGTTCTGTTGGTATATTGTTGTATATATCTACTGTAAAAGCATATGTCACCCTTTTGTTATATACAATAATGCCATGCAGGTAGTATATGAAGTATATCTTTATTATATAGTAGAGGGTATGCCGGAACACACCCCCTTGAATGGTAAAACACACTGCAAAATGTCTGGTTACAATATCAGGAAACTCAATCCTGCGCAAAATGTCAGTGTCCAGGAACAGCTGATTCCTTTTTAAATCTTAGAGAAGTCGTTAGGATCACCGTCAAGTCCAACTGTTTTTAATTTCAGCAAATACTTGCATTAGTCCTGGTTTCTCCTATTGAAAGCAACCATTTTGCTGAGTGTTTTGCCACTCAAAGGGAGCGTGTCCCGGCATGTTCACGTGGGAAAGAGACGTCAAGGCATACCCTGTATGGTAAACATAATAAAGCTTTACAACTAAGGTGTCGATTTAATAACAATTTTTTTTCAGTTACTTAACAGAAATGTGGAAAAACACAAAACAAAAGCCTCGGATATATTCCGCGGATTCTATGCCAGCCCTCAAAGTACAGGTACCTGAACAGCAGGGAAACAGCTCTGAATGTGGCCTATTTGTCCTACTCTATGCAGAGCACTTTCTGAATGTAAGTTTTGAAAGTAAAATTTTTCTAGATGTTGGTTGGCACTTTTCATATATATTTTCATATCACAAAAGAAAATGTAACACATTTATGTTTTCTTCCTTACCCGTAGGATCCTCCCAAAGAACTAATCAATGAGCTTGACTGTACATCCTGGTTTACACTGGCCGATGCATTTTCAAAGCGTGCACAGATCAGGGACAAAATGCAAAGTAGTCTAGAAGGTGTTCTACTTATTTTTGTAGAACATTGCAGAATCCTGATATAATCATTTCAATTCTAATCCAAATTTATTTTAATCAATTACAATGTTAAAATTGTAAATTAAAGGAATAAAGGAAAAGGAAAAATACATCATGGAAGAGATGAGTCTAATTCAGCTCAGGGAGGAAACTATACAGTGTTGGGAAGGCTGTCAGTGCCAGGCACCAAAAGAAAATACACAGTCACTCAAGATTAATTAAAAAGAAGGATCATGCAGCCATTTGTTACAGTGTCGTGTAAGTCTTTTATTTGGTGGCAAATGTGCTGGGGAATTGACTGCCATTTTTGCACAGTCTCCAGTATTTCATTTAACATCTGAATTTCAGTTTTTGAGGGGTTTGCAGCAGTGTCCATGTTGACTTGCTGTGATGTGTCCTGATCTATAGTAGCAGCTGTTTTTAAAGTGATATCAAATAATTCACATGCCAGGAGAAGGCAAGCACATTTCTCATGGTGCGAGTATGTACAACAGGTACACTGAAGTGTTGTTGCAGAACTGTGGTAAATTCTCTCGTTGGATAAACTTTTTACATCCACCTCTTTAGTGTCAAAGCACAGAACTGAGTAAAGATTATTTTGCCTAATCACACTAGCATGTGCATTCATTTGAAAATCCAAAGCAGGGAACTTCTGAGAATCATGTTCACTCAGAAAATCAGTAAGTACAAGGTGTTTACATCGATGTCCTCTAATTCCCATGGGCAGCTACAAAAACTTTCAGATGGACAAACTTTGTAGGTTAGACCAGTGGTTTGTTCTGATGTAACTTCATAAAGGTACATGTCGTGGGATTACAAGATTAATGTTAATCTGCCAACCTTTCTCTATCAATCGTGATGCTGACTGAAGTATTTGTCCTGACTTCAAAGAAGCATTGTTCATTCTTCCAACTGCCTGCAAATCTTGAATGGCCTGGAAGTATCCATCTGTCTTCTTGAGGATAATTTTTATAAGATTATCCAGCCTACGGTTCCTAATGCCACCCAAAAACGTCTCGGTTACGTATGTAACCTCGGTTCCCTGATGGAGGGAACGAGACGTTGTGTTGAGAGACGACTGGGGTTTGATCTTGAGAACCTATCATCTCCGAGAGGAATTTCTAAACGCCAATAGGATTGGCGAATGGCCCGCCCACGCCAGTCTCCGCCCCGTGCATACGGGTATAAATGGAAGATGGCGGCGGTCATTCACTCACCTTTGTGCTGAGGAACCTGAGAGAGAGTTTCTCGGTCACTGCAGCGGGTCGGCGCAGTGATGTGGCATGAAGACACAACGTCTCGTTCCCTCCATCAGGGAACCGAGGTTACATACGTAACCGAGACGTTCCCCTTCAGTCGGTCTCTCGACGTTGTGTTGAGAGACGACTGGGGAAGTATCTACACACGCCACGGCACTACGCCGCATTACGATCTCCAGCGGAGCGACAGTGACCGGACTAGCGAGTCAACTGAGCGCTATCGCGAGATGTAATCTTCCAGTGGATTCAGTATCAGACATACTAAGAAGCTTCTACTGACGGTCATCACGGAAGGTGGCGTTACCCCTGTAACGAGGTCCCTTCCGGGCCGGGGAAAAACACTACTCTCTCATGAAGAGTGTTGCGGAGCCCACATCCTACCACGTGGGGAGATATATGTGGAGGTATAAGGCATGGTCTTCCCATGGGGAGAGCGCATGCAGGAATGTGTCAACCCGACTCGGGGGACAGTGTACTCGGTGGAGAGCCACCGGAGGGGAGGTCACAGATTCGCCTATAGGGGAAAACGTGAAAAATCTACATACGGGACTACCCTGTAGGGGAGTCACTACGTATGGGACATTAGTCCAAGTATAGGGGTCCGCCTGAATAGGGGTCTACCAGTACTGGACTTGGTTCCAACAGATCGCTCCGCCCGATCTGTTACCAAATGCCATGCTTAATGATGGATGGAAGCCTATACTTCACCCTAAGGGGGGAATAGTAGGGAGGCTGATAGCGCACGCTACTCACCTGAAAAGGGGAGAAGGCGCTTTCGCAGGCGTACGTCTAGGCCAGATGCCGGCCCCTATCCTTGCCGGACGCGGGCTGACACCTGTTCCACTCAGAGGTTGCAAAACCTCATGAAGGTACTGGGCGTAGCCCAACCCGCAGCACTGCATATGTCTGCCAGAGTGGCGCCCTAGGTCAATGTCCACGAGGAGGCCACACTCCGTGAGGAGTGGGCTCTCACTACAAGTAGGCATTGACCGGAGGATTGGTACGCCAAATGGCATTCGCAATCCAGCGCGCCAACTCTGTTTGGAGACAGTCCTCCCCTGGGGCTGTCTCTGGAACAGACAACGGCTGCTCAGAGCTCTAAGAGCTCTGTGTGCGGTCATGAAACAACGCGGTATGCGCGTAGGACACAGCACGTAGAGGTTGGGTCTTTCTCCCAGAGGGGAGCGCCTGCAGGCTCACCATCTGACGGTAATAATGATGGGAACCTTGGGCACGTAACTGGGCCTGGGTCTCAGGATCACGTGAGAGTTACCAGGGCCAAGTCTAGGCACCCCTAGGACACGGAAGCCTGGAGGTTCCCCATCCTCTTGATGGAGCGAGCGCCGTCAGGAGCGCAGTCTTCATCGTACCCGAGGAAGAGAGGCGTCTCCGAGGGGCTCGAACGCTCAAGAGGGTGTGCGAGGTGGATTTACCCTCCTCGCACCTAGAGGAACCTAGTGACCAGGTCGAGCTGACCGAGAAACTTACCCTCCACATGATAGTGCTGAGCGGCTAAGCGGCTACACACACTTCAATGTGGACGAGGAGAGGTTACTCTCTAGTCTCTGTTGTAAAAATGTCAACCCTAACCTGATCGGCAACTCCGTGGGTTCTCTCCTTGGGAGGAACACCAGGATGAGAAGAGACGCCACTCGTAAGCCATAAGCTGCATGGTGGGGCTCTAGCCAGCCGGATGGTCTTATGGACCGTCGGCGGCAAGCCGCTCAAACTCTCCTCGTCCCGTTCAAGGACCAGGCATGGAGGATCCAGAGGCCTGGAAAGGGGGCCACACCGTGCCCTTCCCCTGCGGAAGAGGTCTGTGCAGGGAGGCTCACTGGGGGGAAGGTCTCCTCTTGTCCCGCGGTCAGCTGTGCACTAGGGCGTCCCTGCCGAGGGAACCCTCGGTCAGCATAGAGATCCCCATATCACCCCCGCTGCTCGTCGAGGCGGTCGACCTCGCCGAAGCGGCAGTCAGACTCGCCTGACAAGCGAGCGCGTTGGCGGCAACAGTCCCGAAGAACGTCGCCAGCCGTGACCGCAACACCTTGATAGACATGTCCTCGCACACAGAACATATCATATCAACGAAACCGGCTTCAACATGCCTGATGCCCAAACATGTGACGCGGGTTTCATGGCCGTCTGACTCGGGGATGAGTCTGCCGCACCTAAGGACACAGCTGCGAGACATACTCAACAGCTGGAGAAATATGCTCTTTTAGAATAGGCTCTGTGGTAACTTGCCGAAATGTCGAGTGGAAGGCCGTCACGAGAAGGGATCCGCTGCTTCCGCGTCGCACCGGCAGGAGAAGAAACACTCTCGAAGATAATAACATGCAACATAAATTGCACTAGTTCCGAAGAACAAAAGGTGAGTGAATGACCGCCGCCATCTTCCTTTTATACCCGTATGCACGGGGCGGAGACTGGCGTGGGCGGGCCATTCGCCAATCCTATTGGCGTTTAGAAATTCCTCTCGGAGATGATAGGTTCTCAAGATCAAACCCCAGTCATCTCTCAACACAACGTCGAGAGACCGACTGAAGGGGAACTGATATTTAAGGCGATGGAAAAATCTACTTGGACAAGGAAAGGAAAACAAAATACGTTTTAGTGTGATTGTGTGACCTTGATTTTTTTTTATTCCAAACACTTGTGATTCTTTAACTAAAATTTGCATTGTTAATTCATGATGAAGTTAAATAATACCTTTCAACAAGATTATTTGTATCAGAATCCACATGGTTGTAGCATCGACCAAAGTCAGACCACATGTTTCCTATTTCCAGCCAGTGATCCTTGAAGTATGAGCAAAGAGCTGGGATATCTTCAAACCTCTTGAGGAATTGTTCAGCTGTTGACTTGAAGTCAAGTTCCTATATTCGGAAATTAAAAATCATAAGTCATTTAATGTTAAAATAAACAATTTTCCTTAAAATAAAAATACACTGTAAATGTAATAGGGCATAAGAAAACAAAAGGGAATATATCATTTTACATACTGTTGTACAAAGCTTTATCTTTCTGATGAAAGAAAAAATTCTGTATTTGAAATCAGTATTTGATAATCCATTAACTCCAGAGTCTGTTTTTGAAAGCCAATGGACAACAGCCTGAAAACAGAGACATCTATTACATTATTTGATGTGCGCGTGTGTGCGTGCATGCATGTATGGATATACATACTTGCATAACATGATACCAGCACAGAAGGATATCTGTACCAGCACAGAAGGATATCTGACTCTGGAAAGACTCTCCGCAAAGCATTTATCTCACACATGTCCTTGTCCACCATGAAGCACCTTCAGGAAACAAAAACTATAAGGAAGAATAAACAACTTAGTCAAGTTAACTTATCTGTGTAAATATTGTAAATATTACACAAACTATAATACTGTAAATAATGTTCTGAATTAAATGTATACTTAAATTAACAATTGACAGTTTATGATAATCCAACATAGTATACATTTCAGTTGAGTGTATTAAGTATACATTGCATAGAGACAACCTTGCAATTATATCATATATTTTAATACCATATCTCTTTATTTATTCACTTATTACAATTATTAATTTTAATTACAATGTATGTAAAGATGCAAAAATGAAAATGTAAACGTAAAAAGCCCTATATAAATTAAACTGAATTCAATAAAATATAAAAACCTTGGTGCAGGACACACTCTCCTTAATTGCTGTAAAGCCAACCCCAGTGTTGCCTCTTTTTCATTGCTTGTTACTATAAAGGCAACTGGAACTCCATGTCCATAGTCATCTCTTATAGCCAGTGTATAAAGTGGAAAATTATACTGGTTGACGCAATGAGTGGCATCCAAAATATAATGTGTCATGAACTGCACACAGAGACATGGCAGGAGAACCCAATTGCAGGCAGTCTCAGGATTGACGGGTTGAACAGGGGTATTTATTTAACAATAAACAAGACAAAAGGCAAAAACAAAACCCACGATGGGGAAAACAAGACAGGATAAAAATATAAACTTTAACAAGGACAAGAACGCTAACTAACTAGACTATAAAACAAACACTAAACTACACTTACTTGACAAAGGGAAAACAGGAACAAGGCGCGACAAGGTCAATATAGGTAGGGGTAACTTTGACACGAGACTATCACACGAACAGCTACAAGTACAATGCACGAGCACAGGACAATGAAACATGAGGACTCTTTATAGGGAACAAACACAGGATCATAACGAGCAACAGGTGCTGGGGATTAGCACTAAGGAGAGGCTGACGAGGAACGAGATGTAGGGAACAATGACGAGACACGAGAAAGAATCAGTCTTTCCCACACAAAACCATCAGGCAATGCCATGGCTCCACTAGAGACAGGAATAAAACATGACATGGTAGTGGAACCATGACAATAATGTTCTTTCCATGTCTGTTCAGATTATCTCTCATGTTGGGTGTCTGAAGGATAATTATAAGATCATTCTCATGGGTAAAAGGCTGAAAGAAAACAACATTGTCCTTGCATTGACGAGTTAATAATTGGGCTGAACTAATAGCATCATCTTTATTCAAATGGCTTCTGCGCAGCAAACATATGCGAATACTCTCAATGTCCTTTGGAGTAGCAAAGTACTGACGGTTGTTCAAGTCAGTATGTCCACGAGATCTGGACCATTTGTGAGCTTCCAGTAGAATGATATCTGGCTTCACACCCAGTGAGATCCATTCTTCAATCTGCTTAACCAAATCTGGACACACTGCTTGAAAGTGTCCTTCTTTTTCACAAGTTGCATTGTGCCCATTGTGTTCTTTGCTGGTACGTTGCACAATTACTTTGTGGCTCAGCCAATCATTTTTTATCTTAAATGATGTGTAAGCCATACATCCTGCAGTTTTGTAACTTCCATCATATGGATTCCCTGAACGGATACAGTAGAAAATATAGTATCCTCTATCCTTGTCTTCTGACTTGCAGAATTTGTGTTCCTAAAAAGGTTCAAAGTTTCAAGTATTTTCTGAATGAACATCTCATGATTTTCTTCCTTCCTCAGAACATGGACATCAACTGTAATGTTTTTGTTTTTTCCTCTTTGTCTTTCTTCACGCAACACTGTTTTTCTTATACATTCTGTGGAGAAAAACGGCAGGTTAACCAACTAAAGATGTCCCTTAACACAACATTTTATTCTTATTATTATTGTAGCAGAAATCAATGACTGTATTATAACAAGTGAACTACAAGAAATATGACCCTGAGACAACACAAGAGACACTATTATTATTATTATTATTATATAAATGAAGTAGATGAACTATAAAGAATGTCCCTGGGTCAGCACAAGATACAGGATTTCATTTTAAATCAAGCAGACCATTACACACTCAGATATGGGTATCCATGTGTTCACACTGTCTGGAGCCCATTCTGAATGCTGTCATTAATGTACCACATATGCAGACTATTTTAATTTAATTATATATATCTTAATTGAAATGCTGTTGTCTTTTAAAATAAAATAAAATTGATTGATTGAAAAAGAGATTGATTTTTTATTTTACCAGAATTATACTGAAATCAATATCCTGTGAACTAAAAATGTCACAATGTCAATACATGCATATGATCAAATATGAAGACCCTGGATCAACACAGAAATATGATGGCCCTGGATCAACACAGGCATATAATGACCCTGGATCAACACAGAAATATGATGGCCCTGGATCAACACAAGCATATGATGACCCTGGATCAACACAGGCATACGATGACCCTGGATCAACACAGAAATATGATGGCCCTGGATCAACACAGCATATGATGACCCTGGATCAACACAGAAATATGACCCTGGATCAACAGCATATGATGACCCTGGATCAACACAGGCATACGATGACCCTGGATCAACAGAAATATGATGGCCCTGGATCAACAAAGGCATTCAATGACCCTGGATGGCATGAATATGATGACCCTGGATCAACAAAGGCATATGATGACCCTGGATCAACACAGAAATACGATTACCCTCGATCAACACAGGCATATGATGACCCTGGATCAACACAGAAATACGATTACCCTGGATCAACACAGGCATATGAAGACCCTGGATCAACACAGAAATATGATGACCCTGGATCAACACAGGCATATAATAACCCTGGATCAACACAGAAATATGATGGCCCTGGATCAACACAAGCATATGATGACCCTGGATCAACACAGGCATACGATGACCCTGGATCAACACAAACATATGATGACCCTGGATCAACACAGGCATATGATGGCCCTGGATCAACACAAGCATATGATGACCCTGGAGCAACACAGGCATACGATGACCCTGGATCAACACAGAAATATGATGGCCCTGGATCAACACAGGCATATGATGACCCTGGATCAACACAGGCATACGATGACCCTGGATCAACAGAAATAAGATTGCCCTGGATCAACACAGGCATATGATGACCCTGGATCAACACAGGCATATGATGACCCTGGATCAACACAGAAATACGATTACCCTGGATCAACACAGGCATATGATGACCTGGATCACCTGGATATATGATGACCCTGGATCACATATGATTGGTTTCTTTTGAAAATTCATCAATCATCGATCAAATCAGTGAAGATTTGTAAGAATATCGTCTCCCACATGAACAAACAAAAACGTGGAACATAGATCCGGTGACACGATTGCGGGGAAATAACTCCCGGACTGTGCGGTTACACAGTTTCGGATGCCGATTCTTATACGGGCATTTAGCTAGTGTTGGCATTACTTGTTGATCCATCGTGAAATTAAGATGCGATAGAAAATTGTTTGGACAATTAACGCCTCATATGGCAGTCTAAGCGATTGCTAGCGTCAGTACATAAACCATAATAAAAGTATACAACAATAAGGAACCTTATGCTGAGCAAGGACGCATTTAAAATGCAATAAGTTATAAGCTTACCTTGCTTGCACTAAAGGAATGTGGAGCGTTGTGTCTTGTAAGGCGAAAATCAGAAACCAGCGCTGCACGAAAACCGGCGCTCAAACTAAACGAGGTAACGTTGATGATGCTGATTGGTTAAACCGTTGGAGGTGAAGGGCCTCCCTTGTTGACCCAGGAACGCGTCGAACTCTGCAAAATCAGGTCGTGCAATCTACCCACAACACGTTTGACTGGCTGGTGTAAAAACTTTAAAGGCATTTTTCTCAGTTTCATTGTTTGCGTAGTTACTGCACTTTGTAGGGCAGTATAGTATCAAAAGTGGCACATGGGTCCACTTTAAGTAGTGCTGTCTCCGTGCTGTGGTTAATGTCTAAATCGTGAATGAAATTATGAATATATGCTATTATCCTGCAGGAATGTGCATAGTTAGCTTGATACTACTTTTTTGAGTATTTTGGATAAAAAAGGTAGGTTTGAGATTGGGCTAAAGTTAGCAAATTCTACCGCATAGAGTTTTTTATTAGGTGTCTGATGACTGCTAGCTTGAATGCTTCTGTGACATATCCTAATGTAAGTGATGAGTTATAATATTGAGAAGAGGTTTAGTTACAGCAATAAAAATACTCTTTCAGTAGGTTATTGGGGAGCTGCTTTCATCACTTTTGTGAGCTCCTCCTGACCGATTGCAGTGAATTCACATGGGGTTTTGTTACTGAGTGTATTAGTGAATGCTTCATTGGCCGGCCTCACAGCTGAAATATTTTCTATAATTATCGTAATTTTATTAGAGGAGAAGTTCATAAAATCATTGCTACTGTGCGGCAATTTAACATCTAAATCTATCGAGGATCTACTTTTTATCAGTTTCGCAACTGTGTTGAATAGGAATAAGTTTATTATGATTTTCCTCTATAAGATTGCTAAAATATGCAGTCCTAGCAGTTTTCAGAGACTGTCTGTATGTACACTGTAAAAATTAAAGGTTCTTTGAGGAATCATTTGAGGTTCTTCACATTGCCGCGCCGGGCGGAACCCTCAGGGGAAACTCAAGGCACCGCTTAACGAAGGGCGGTTCTCTGAGGAACCCTCAAGGCTTCTTGGGGATCCTTTTTATTAAAATGGTCTGAAACCATCTTGGGTGCTTCAAGGCACCATTTCACAGTTTATATTTGCTATTCACAATATTTTGATAAGCAGAAATACTAAAACCAAATACAACGCAAACAGTTTGTTGATAAACAACAACAATTTACATTGAGTACATATTCACAGAATAGTCAATATTGTACAATTCTAAATTCATGAAATCCAAATGTATAATTCATATTGTGTTGGTGATATTGTTATAAATTAAAAGTTTTCATCTTAACAAAACTGACCAAATTATTTGCCTTAACTTTAAATATAAATACAGAAATATTTCAGGTACTTTGTACAAATGTACAATAGTAAAAAAGTCCAGAAAAAAAGTAGTGTCTCACACCAAAGCCTAGCCATGCAAAGTCAAAATGATTTCTATAGTGCATTTCACAATTTTGTATTGCTGAAGTAGATATGTATTTATGGCAAAAAGAGAATAGGAGCTGCGTCTGTTGGCCTTAGGTGTCCCAGGCAGTGATAGGATGAGCATCAGGGTGGGCTGGAGCTGGGTCTGTTGGCTTTGGGTGTCCCTGGGAATAAGACATGGAGACAAAAAGAGGGATTTAGATAAAGTCTCATAAATAGGCAAGTCTTAAAAGCGTACAAATTATAATTTCCGATGATGATACAGCACTGGCCTTTTGTGAAAAATGATAAAAACAGAACTGAATATGATAAAAATAATTAATTACAGACAATTTATGTAACATGGGTGGGGAAACCATTCAACACAAACAACAATAGGTAAAAAAAGAGCTATACATTCACTAAAAGTCGGTAAAAGTCAGTGTTTGTCATTTAACACTAACATTACCCATTTAACGTTAGCACCACAAACTTCATAATCAACTTATATTCGTTAGCATCTCGGTTAAAACAAGCGCTGGCTACACTGTGTTTATTAATGGTTTACTTTAAACAGCCAAAAACGGCCATACAATTAGACGTGTCAGAGTATCAGTATACATTTATACAAATAGTATATAGTTAGTATGTTTAAGTTATTTATATATTTTGACTTTACTTACCTCCAATGGGACAGTCGAGAGGTTGTTGCGATCCGTTATTTTGAATTCCCGCCTGCGGGATAGACGTATGACATCAAAGCACAGTGAGAGCTATTAGTGAACTGACTGCTCTGTATGCTTTAGAGATGCTATTCTAATGCAATATGCTTTTTGTCATAAGGTGATTGGTCTGCGCAGAGCTGGAAAAAGTTAAACACACATTCCAACGAAAGCGCCACATGCATTAACGCTGTGACATTTGGCAAACAGCGTCACAGTACTGTGGAGGGCAAGACTGCACAATAAACACACAGAGCAACTGCAGATTGTTTGAATTGAAAGCACAACAACGTTTACATTTTCAATAGATTTCAGTAGCTTAGGCTCCACTTATAGAATAAAATTGTTCAGTCTCCAAATAATATAATATCAATAGTAAGAAATATAAAATAATAAAAAGCTTGCTGAATTTTTTTTTAAATAACATTTAGCCTTTTGTAATCATGTGCATGATTTTAAAATGTGTGTTCACATAGCAGGGGCCAAAAAACAAGCTTTGGACTATTCTTATTCTCATAAAACATCAAAATGATCAGACACTAAAAATTTCAAGCAGAATTTTTGGGGGTTCCTTTAGATACTGTCTTTTACAAGAGGAGCATTGAAGCACTTAAAATACAGTCTAAGGTTATTTGAGTACACAACAGGATATTTGAGGCACCTTTATTTTTTACAGTGTATGTACACTCCTTCCATGCATCACGAAATACTTCTAATTTTGTAGTTTTCCATCTACTTTCCATTTTTCTAGTAGCTTTTTTAAGGGCAGAGGTGTTATGGTCATACCATGCTCTTTTACTTTTATCTTCTTCAACCGAAGGGGAGCGAAAGTTTCTCGGGTTTTAGAGAAGACCATTACAGCATCAAGGTCTTCTAGGCTGTTTGCAACATAACATATTTGAGAAAGGTCTGTGTATTCAACTAAAACTTATTTTCACTGATATACTCTACATTGCTTTTTTGCAAAAAAAGTCCAATCAATACATTAAAAGTTTAGTGTTTTGTACCGTACACCCGAGGATTTGAATTTAAATCACTGCTTTATATGTATATATGTAGCTTCAAAGGAGAACAGATGTCATCAGATAGTAAATAATTATTTATTAATTCAGTAGGAGAACAGAAGTCATCAGATAGTAAATATTTATTTAGGCTATTAATTTAATTTCTTCCTAAATAATTTCATATTTTAAGGCTATAAAAATCAAAAGGGAGATTGAATTAGGAAAAAACTTAACTGCAATTGGTCATCACAGATTGGCCCGGGCTCAAAACAAAAAGGCCTGAGGCCATATCTTGAGAAAAGCCCTACATTCTTACAGGGGCTACAAGAAGGTCACGGTTCAAAGGTCAAAGTAGGTAGATCGTAACCACAGCTGTGCGCAATGAGTAGTAAATATGCTGGCCGTGTGTGACCTCTAGAGTGAGCGCTTCTTCGAGACCCTTTCTCCCAGATCACATCTGGCCTTGATTCCTGAAACTCCAGGTATCAGAGGAGAAAATATTCACTAGCTGATTGTTTGTTAGTCCTTCATTAACCCAGCTCCACCCCCACCCTTTTGCCCCATCATTAGCCTAATGATTGACAACTCAAAGGCTCCTGTGATCGAAAGCCGGCACAGGCCAACAGAACAAATTCTGTTCCTTATCAGTAATATGTAGCTGAATCACAAGTCTTTGCTCAGGTAAACAGCTAGATAATTTATCAGTTGTACAAATCTTAGTTTTCTAGTAATGTAAAAAAACATATTTGGCTTGCTCACTTAAGAACTGCTGACATCACATGTGTTTTATAGTGCTGTGAATACAACAATTTAATTACAGTGCTATAGATTACAATCCTTCTTTTTTACAGTTTGTAATGTAAAAATTGATCTATGGTATTTTTACATTACAAGCTGTATGGTGTGGTCATTTGTTGTGTATGGTAATATAGTTATAATATTGTTATCCTTTTAATGTCCATCTAATATCAATGTTTTTAGATAATTGTCCAGTTATAAAAAATGATGTGTGTGCGTAGGGAATTCCATTCATTACTGCTGTTTACGTCCTTACATGTTAAAAGGGTAGTTCACACAAAAATGAACATTCTGTCATCATTTACTCACCCTCAGATTGTTTTAAACCTGTATACATTTCTTTGTTCTGTTGAACACAAAGGAAGATATTCGGAAGAATGCGATAAATGTACTACCATAATAGTTCCTGACCTGTGCACTCACGTAACACAAAGTAATTTATACAGGTATGAAATTATGAGGGTGAGTAAATTATAAATGTTAATTTCCAGGTGAACTATCCCTTCAAGCTAGCTGTGGCAAAGATACATGATGCAATCGTTAAGTAGCAAAATATTCATGTTTAAAGACTGTTCAGCCAAATTTTATAAAAATGTGAACATTCTAACTAGGAAAAATAAAACACTGGATCAGGTCTATACAAATGTTCCTGGGGCTTATAAAGCTTATTTCTCACCTCATCTTGGAAAGTCGAAGCATTTATCATTGTTTACAAGCCTCTTATCCAAAAGTTTCCGGAGGACTCTACTGTAAAAATGAATGTGGGTAAAATTTTCTGTGAAGCGTTGGAAGTAGTGTATTGCAGTGTTGAATAACTTGTTCTGATGACAGAAAATGAGACTGTGATTCATATTTTGAATTGTAATCTTGTTGGTTTCATGTGGTAATATAAAAAAAGAATTTCAAAACGGACAACCAGACGAAGCTTATTTCGCGTCTTAAAAAAAGAGCGCTTCACACACAGATCTAAAGTCAAGACGGACTGTGAGGGACGGTACAGTTTTTTAAAGACAAACATTAAAATGTGGACCGCCTATCTCAAGCAAATAGATAACAAACATTAAACATCACTTAGACTGAATGTGCTCATACTGTATTTAAAAAAAGAGTTCACGGTTTTAAAAAGGAGTTCAAAGAGAATCATGTAATCATCAATACGCTGTATGGTCTTAAATAAAAACAAGAGACAGTAAACAAGATTTACAAGGAGTCTTTACTGTATTTTACACACGTGTTGTCAAAAATCTGTTGGAATCTATCACGTAATGTGGACTAAATTTCTTATCTGATATGCTTGATGTAAAGTAGGTATTTCTTCCACTTAAAAATGTAAAAAGGCAGCTTTTTCACTTGATCTTTAGTACAATGTTTATCAGATTAATGACCAACTGACGATACAGCAGCTTTAAGATATATGCATGAGGTCCGTGTAACGCTTTGCAGTTCGCTTTTAAAAACAAAATACAAAAGATGTTGAAAACCCTCCATCATTTTCAAATTGCTTATAGGTTTAATGTCACAACAATTGAATCAATAAAGTTGCTAAATATCCTCCATCAAGTTTTACAATCATTAGCCCATTACTCTATAAAGTACTGACAGTATGTTGATGTAGTTTATAAGTAAGTATGCGTTCTGCAATTAAAGAATGACTTGAAATTAGGCAGAAACGTGTTTGTTTGTGGAGTTTGTTTGTGGAGATGGTGGTCTAGTGGGCTAAACCACTGAACTGGTAAATCAAAAGGTTGCTGGTTCGATCCCAGCAGCCACCACCAGTGTATCCTTGAGCAAGACACTTTACTCCACGTTGCTCCAGGGGGATTGTCCCTGTAATAAGTGCACTGTAAGTCGCTTTGGATAAAAGCGTCTGCCAAATGCCTAAATGTTAAATGTTGTTTACATTGAACCCATCATTCCTGCAAAGCGTCATGGTGTGTAGGAAACTTGTGGATAGGCATAGTAAATGCCACCTTCGTCGACCCCTCCCTTTCTGATCAGGTAAAAGGGTCATATGACACGGCTAAATCAAATATTATCATTTGTTTATGATGAAATGCAATGTGTATACACGATTTAAGGTTAAAAAATGCTGTATTTTCCACATACCGTGCATGTTTGTTTCTCCTCTATACCCCACCTCTCTGAAGCACGCAGATTTTTTACAAAGCTCATCGCTCTGAAAAGCGAGGTGTGCTATGATTGGTCAGTTAACCAGTGCGTAGTGATTGGTCGAATACTGCAAGAGTGTGACGGAAATGTAACGCCTCGTACCATATTTGGAACATCAGGTTCCAAAGCACCTTACTTGCGGTCTTAGTCCAATCATACCACGAACTGAAGTAGATTTGTGGGGGTGTGGTTACACATGACGTTTCAGGCAGGTCTGGGTGAGCATTCGCTTTAAGATAGAATGCATCTTTTGTTTTGACACTTTAATTGTTGCAATTTTACGTGTCGAATACATGCATGGGCAACTTAGACACATGACACCACACCTGTCACCAGAGCTAGGGTGCACACAGACGAATGCTGTCCAGGGCTCTCCCACCCAGAGACTGAGCGACTGAGGGGGACTCCCCGAACATGTTGGCAAACGAACAGACAGGGACTCCCCAGAACGTGAGGGGATGCTTATAGGTCTCCCGGATTCCGGAACCAAAGTGTTGGGCTATGCATAGCAGTAAACCAAGTTTATTTAAAATAAATCAATATCAGAGAGGTGTTACATCGAATCAATTGAATTAAAATGTTTAACCTTCAGATGTAAGGCTCGGCATTATAGCCAGAACAAGCATACTCCCCTGAGGGCGCTTAACTTAGTAAAAATGACAATATGTAATAATGAAGCCTACAAAAACAAAAAGAGCGACCGGACCGTCACGGAGAGAGGACCGGGCCCGAACATGTTTGTATTTGTATTTATGTTTGTGTTGCCGGCAGTCGTCCGTGAGAGGCTGCCGGCTGTTTATTTACGTTGTTTATTTTGTAATTAAATGTTTAAATGTTTGCCGGTTCCCGCCTCCTTCCTTCCCTTTTAATGAACCTTATTACAGTGGTGCCGAAACCCGGGAGGAAGGAGAGACATGCTGTCGGAGAGTCCTCGCCGCCGAGTGGCATTGCGGTGCCGGAGAGTTCGGGCAGCGCGGACGAAGGGTGCGACGGCGACCTTTGCTGCCGCGCCCCTGGGTCGAGGTGGGGTGGCTTTCGTCCGAGCGGGAGCGGGGGAGTTGCCGCCGTCCGCCAGAGGCCGGAGCCTACGTCCGTCCGCCCAAGGGGGAGGAGCAGGGGGCGGAAGCGCCGAGGACGGCCACCGCCTGCCAGAGGCCGGAGCCTGCGTCCGTCCGCCCAAGGGGGAGGAGCAGGGGACGGGAACTCGCCGCCGACTTCCCGCAAAAGGAGGAGCCACCGCCGGCCGCCAGGGGGCGGACGGTCGTGCCGTCCACCGAGCGCCCAGGGCCACCGCAAGGCACCGCGAAGGAGAGAACCCCGGCTGGTTGAGGACCGAGCGGCAGCATGTCGGGGAACCGGACTATTTTTTTTTTCCTCTCTCCCCTCTCTCTTTCCGGTCGCTCCGAGGGCTCCCGTCTCCGTTGTCTCGTCGCTACATGCCCCAAGGGGAAAGGTACTCCGAGACTGGGAGATCCCCCGAGGGAGGGGGGGAGCAAGCACAGTCTCGGGGGTACCCCCCGGCCTGTGTTGGGCGATGGGGGTATGTAGTGGAGTAGGCGGGGCGAGCCCTTGGTTCGAGACCGGTGAGTAATTGTTAAAGAGCGCCAGCTGTGCGCACAACCGGTCTCGAATCACGTAGGAGATCGGGAGCACATAAGAGAACGAGCGACCGGACCGTCACGGAGAGAGGACCGGGCCCGAACATGTTTGTATTTGTATTTATGTTTGTGTTGCCGGCAGTCGTCCGTGAGGGGCTGCCGGCTGTTTATTTATGTTGTTTATTTTGTAATTAAATGTTTAAACGTTTGCCGGTTCCCGCCTCCTTCCTTCC
Organism: Triplophysa siluroides; assembly: GCA_006030095.1. Lineage (NCBI taxonomy): Eukaryota > Metazoa > Chordata > Actinopteri > Cypriniformes > Nemacheilidae > Triplophysa > Triplophysa siluroides. Next base: position 176,205 of record VCII01000085.1, on the reverse strand, counting down.
CTTTTAATGAACCTTATTACAAAGCCCTTATCTGCCACTGGATTAAAAACATTCTTAGTAATTATCTTCTACCATCATTGTCAGTCAGTACCGGGGTCCCCAGGGCTGTGTTCTCCGTCCAGCATTCTACTCTCTATTCATATATAATTGTACCTCATAACATTATTCAAATACTAATATTTCCAGACGACACAACCATAGAGGGACTCGAAACTGACAATAATGAAATTGCCTACAGAGAGGAGGTTCAGGAGAGAATCTCAAGTTATACATTTCTGGGGGTGTATATTATTGAGGACCTGACCTGCAGCCTAAATACCACCTGCACTATTAAGAGAGTCCAGTGGAGGACCCTGAGACGCAACAGCCTTCCTAAGGACTGCTGATCAACTTCTAACACTTTTCCAATAGAAAGCATTTTAATATATTACTGTACAGTGAGGTACTCCAACTGCACTGCTGCAGCAAAAAAAAGATCTGCAGCTGGCAGTGAAGACGGCTGAAAGCATTGTCGATTCCCTTCTCCTAAATTTGTGTGACATCTATTCAAACCAAAGGATCCCTCACACTCTGGAGTCCCCTCCCCTCAGGTAGACGGAGAATCCCAGAAACCAACACTAACAGGTAACGGAACCTAAACATGTACAAGGACAATAAAGACATGGGGCCCTATTATACACCTGGCGCAATGCAGCGGCAGGCATGACGCAAGTGTTTTTTGCTAGTTTTAGCATGACGTAGTTAGCATTTTCATGCGCCACGCTGTTTAAATAAAAAAAACATTTCAGCCCATTTTCCGCCTATGGGCTTGCTGTCTGAAAACGAGGAGTGTTCATGCGCATTGTTGGGGCGTTGCTATTTTGAGGCAACTGAAATAGACTGCGCCATTGACAACTGAAAACCTGTCTAAACGCGCTCTTTAAATAACCCAAAAAATATTACGCCATTGAGTTTATCGCCATTGACCATTATTATTTAAAGAGCGCTTAAGTAATATGCGCCTATAGAACATGCATACATTCTGCTTATTACACACAGAGGGAAATCAGATCCTTTGTTGAGTTGTGTCTTGGTGTCCTGGCAATTTCTTAAAAAACATGTCTCCAAATAACACAGTAACTGTTACTCCTGTTACTCCTGTAACGTTTCAGGCACAGCTTTGGTATTGGGCCACATTTGAAAGAATGCAATCAAACACTTCTTACAAAAAACAAACACTTAAATTCTGTATGTGGAGTTATATTCTATGGTTGTGCATTCACTGGGAATACATTTATGATCTTAGTGTTGCCATGCTGTACCTCTACAGAAACCGTAAAAAATATATATTTTTAAAACTGCACTAAGCAGCTCACAGTAATCCCATTGAAAAAGTGTCAAACAGATGATAAATGACCCTGACCTCCACCCCTAAGTGCAAGACACACCATGAGACAAGTTCAGAATGGAGAGCATCATGTGTGTTGATGTTCGTATGGTCTATGAGATTTTATTTTGCATTCAAGCAGCTACAGTATAACTTTTTTTTACATGTGTTGAAATGCAATGCACGAAACTCAAGACTAAAGACGGTGTATGACTGGAACATCAGTGCTTTACATTCAATGATTTTAAAGATATTACTTTTCAAAAAGGGTTATACTTGTTAAACTGCAAGCCCATTAAACAAGTTAACCTTAATAAATGTTAAGTCAACTTTTGGACAACTAGTGTGATCATTGTGAAGCTTAGTTGGTAGAGCATTGTGTTAGTATTGCAAAGGTCATGAGTTTGATCTCAGGGAGCACACATACTGATAAAAAATGGATATCTTGATTGTAGATCACTTTAGATAAAACTGTATGCTAATGGTATGTCCATTGTGACATCCATAGTTACAGAGGAGATCAGTCAGATCACCCATTTCTATACACATCATTATCATAATATATTTTAATTATCAAACAGCCCAGCTTGCATGCATTCTCTCCACCACCTGTTAGTGATGTGCTTTTCATGCGACGGCATGCAAATGAGGCCACAGCCCTGTTAATAATTGAGCCGAGACGGGCATCTTCAAAGTGTAGGCAGCAGATGTCTACTGTCCCTGGGGAGCTTAACATGAAGAAATTGATAAATAAAGAAGGCTTGTGGAAAGGCAGATGAATGTGGCCAAGAAACAGGGGGCATTGATGCAAATTAATTCCTGCTGGCATGACTGTTTACATGACTACGATAAGAACCCAGTTAACACTGTTATGTTGTGAGGACGTACCTGGACCAGACCATATCAGTTGCAGCGATGTACCAAATAACGTTCCAGCAACGAAACTTTGTGATTGCCATATTCATTGTGACGACCTAACATTGAATGTTGTGGGAATGTGGCGATACGTCGTAAGACACACCTAGAACAGACCATATTTGTTGGAACAACGTACCAAATAGTATTTCTGGGATGTCCCTGCTGAAATATCCAGCATTAACCAGCATGAATTCTATGCTCGTCCAGGCCGGTTATTGCTGGTAGTGTTGGTATAGAGCTGGTCTGGCTTGTGGACCAGCTTGGTCATCCTGTTTTCAAATAAAATGGAGCTGGTTGAAGCTGGGTTACCAGCATGGTCTTGCTGGGTTGAATGTGAAAAGGCCAGTGTAGTGGAGTAGGCGGGGCGAGACCGTGGTTCGAGACCGGTGAGTAATTGTTAAAGAGCGTCAGCTGTGCGCACACCGGGCTCGAATCACGTAGGAGATTGGGAGCATATAAAAGGAACGAGCGACCGGACCGTCGAGGAGAGAGGACCGGGCCCGAACGTATGTTAAGTTGTTTTATGTTTATGTATTTTGTTATTCGCCGGCAGTCGTCTGTGAGGGGCTGCCGGCTGTTTATTTACTTCCGTGTTTTGTTTGTTTATTTTATTAAAACTTTATTTAAATGTCTGCCGGTTCCCGCCTCCTTCCTTCCTTTTAATGAACCTTTCTACATTGGTGCCGAAACCCGGGAGGAAGGAGAGACATGCTGTCGGAGAGTCCTCGCCGCCGAGTGGCCTCGCGGTGCCGGAGAGTTTTGGCGGTGGCTCTGGGGAAACGGAAGTGCACAGTGTGGCCACCGCCAAAGCTTCGGTGCGACGGCGACCTTTCCTGCCGCGCCCCTGGGTCGAGGTGGGGTGGCTTTCGTCCGAGCGGGAGCGGGGGAGTTGTCGCCGTCCGCCAGAGGCCAGAGCCTGCGTCCGTCCGCCCAAGGGGGAGGAGCAGGGGACGGGGATCTCGCCCCGACTCCCCGATAAAGGTCGAGCCGTCCACCGAAGCCCCAGGGCCACCGCAAGGCACCGCGAAGGAGAGAACCCCGGCTGGTTGAGGACCGAGCGGCAGCATGTCGAATTATTTATAATTGTTATCTGGGGTTTTGAGGAACAAGGAAAATTTGAAACGGTAAAAACATAAATCATAGTTGAATCATTCGACAAAATAATAGACATCAGGGATATGTTACTACAGTTTGTTTTTTATAGCATTAAAAATGTAATCTTCATAGGAAAGAACTGACAATACTGCAACACATGCAGTGTTCCATTTTACGTGCATATAATATTATTTCACATGTAGAAATAAGTCAAAAGGTTTCGAAATATCCTTACACCAACCAGTTTGTGTGCAAACATACACTGTTCTGAAATGGAACCAGGAGTGTAGACTATTTGAAGACAGTTGATGTTCAAACAATGCTAAATGAATTCACTTGATTACAATAAAGAGGTAAAGTGGAGAGATATACAAGCTGTCAGCATTGCTGTGCAACCTATCTGGCAAGTTGGAGCAGGGGTTCCCAAACAGATAGGCTTTGATCTCAAGACTCGGATGCAACAGTGTTTCATGCATTCTGACATATTTTCAATGTTAAACATATTGGCTGTAGCGTTCGTATAGGTTTCTGAAAGTTTTTTTTAATTTGAAAATCCGTGTCGTAACAACTTCTCTTAGTCCCTTAATGGACAATTCTCCCATAAAAGCATGCAGCACACCCACGCATCAACCAATGAGAGCGGGAGAAGGATAATGCACACACGTCACTTACACTTGTGTGCAGGAAAGAGAGAGCACTACATTCGCGAAGTTCAGCTGTGTTTGTTTGTTCACTGCATTTGGGTGATGAATGTTATATAAACGGTGGATATAACGCTGGATTTGGAGATCATTTGAAATTGATAGATGGAGCGCTAAAAGCGCTAAAAGATGCCGGACATGAACTGCACGCGGTAAGGGAAACTAATGTTTGTGTTTTGTTGGCAATGGGTGCGCACATGCTTTCACGAGTTCGCCCTCGCAGATAAACAGCTCCGTTATAGGGATAGATTGGTAAGCATGGGTATGCAGGTTATGCGTATTGGCGTGTTGTGCAGGGAGTGGGCTCCGAGCTCACCGGATCTATCCGAACCCGGAGCACTCTACCGGTCAGGTCAGGTCAGGGCAAGTGCACCGGGCTCGGAACCGGCTCGAGCCCAGAACACACCCCCCCGAGGGTCTTGCTGGACTGAGGAAAGTGAGAGGAGCCGGGGTGGAGGAGGGATGTTTATCTGGCAAGAAGCATCAGGTAAGATTGTTTGTCTATTTATAATGGAGCTTGCTTGAGCTGATAGGGTAGATGCTTTGATTGCTAATGATGTACCAGCCGAGATGGTTGTGCTGAGATTGCGTGCTCGGCTGATAGGTATTTGCTGGTGATGGAACGGCGTGCTGATTATATGCTTGGGTTCCTGCAGTGTTGTCCTTGTGTTGTACTTTACGCGGGGGACGTGTCCCCCGCACTTTTTCATTTGACAGTTGTGTTCTTGACATGTTGAGGTTTTAAATGGACCAATGTATATAAATGCAGAATGATTTAAAATTCAAAAAGACAAGATAGTCACTCAGTTTGTCACATCACAACACGCCCAGGCTCGTACCTGCGGTCCCGCGCTGTATCCATCATTCATAGAGGTCGAGATAAGAAAAACAAGCTGATGTATTTCCTTCTTTCTTTCTCTTTCTTTCTCTTCTTTTTTCTCTCTTTCTTTCCTTCTGTTTTATAATCATATATAATAATATAATCATAAAGCATATTAAGCAGAAAGGTATGATTAAAAACAAAACCTGTCAATTAGACAAGGGTTAACTGAAAAAAAACAGGTATAACACTAGACATTCCGTCCCCACACTTTTGAAATGATGGCTACGCCCCTGCTAATTGCTTCTAATGTTTACCTCATTTTTAAGTCATTTTGGATAAAAAATTCTGCTAAACGATTACGAAATGTAATTGTAAATGTGAGGTAAGTGAAGTAATAAAAGGCAGAATCATTTTAAACTCTGTTTTCTCTTTTATACACACATTTGATTAAATATTTCACTCCTATTAATGGTGCTAAGTACTTAAGTTTCATCTAAAGGTTAAACAAAAAGTATATTTCTAGTCCATGTGCAGCTTTTTACAGTGTCCGCAGGGTCTTAAAGGGGTCAAATGACACGGCTAAAACGAATATTATCTTTTGTTTTAGATGTAATGCAATGTCTATGCACGATTTAAGGTTAAAAAATGCTGTATTTTCCACATGTTTGTATCTCCTCTTTGCCCCGCATCTCTGAAACGCGCTCATTTTTTTACCAAGCTCATCGCTCTGGAAAGCAAGGTGTGCTATGATTGAAATAAAATTTCAGACAGGGGGCAGGACGTCAGGTCGATACTGTTACTACTGCACCATTTAACAAACACCCCCCATTTAAGAGCGTATAAACGCCTGGTGGAAAGCACATGAGACTCCAAAATAGTGTCAAGTACACGCTGAGGAAGTGCATTTAAAACCCCCGAAGCGGCCAGGCATGAAGGCTCCACAGCTCCGGGCTGGGGTGCCATATCGTGCCGTTCGCTTGGGATAACAGGTCTCTCCTGAGGGGAATCCGCCACGGCGGTGCCGTTCACAACTCGCTCAGGTCCGGAAACCCTGGTTGATTCGGCCAAAACGGAGCGACGAGGATCGATCCCTCTCGCCAGCACATCAAAATCTTCACCAAAGGAAACGCGTAAAGCGATCATCCGGCCAACCTTTCCGCGCGCCTTCCACCTAAATCAGCCAATCCTGATAATTCAGAATGCGCATACCGCTCTTCTGTGTGCATTCGGGCCCGAACGGGAGGACAGCAAATTTATGCTGAACCCTCGGATGCTTTCGGTGCTTGGCTATTGGTTCCTTCAGATCCACGGATGGGACTTGTGCCGGATCTGTTTTAGAGTTGTATTCTGCAGCACCGCCATTGCGTGCAAAGCGGAAGCGGATTCCCTGCGGATGCGTAAGCCTCAGGTACCAGGAGTTGAGCTTACTTTAAGCCGGCTCCTCATGTGAACTCCAGGTGATGTCGAGCTCGCTTACGGCCTTGTCGAGGACCCTTACAAACTCCTCGTGGAGGTCCGGGGTGCTCTCTGGGTCGGGGAGATCCCGCTCCGATCCTGCCCAGTCCTTGTCCGAAGCTGAGATGAACATGGAGTCAACGCCGAAGGAAACGGCGTCCGTGATGGAAGGCGGGGGACGAAGGCTCTCGTCGACGTAGAGGACTGGGGAATGAGGTTAAAACACAGTTTAAGTGACCAAGTTTGGGAGCGTGAACAGAAAACCCATAATAAATATATGTCTGTTTATTAAAACACTACTCTACATGGTAAACATAATGACGACACAAACAAATACATGAAACACATATGTGCTAGGGAGCGCGGAGAGAGAGAGAGAGAGAGAGAGAGAGAGAGAGAGAGAGAGAGAGAGGGCATGGCATGGCATGGCATGGCAACAATTTCTGAACATCATTAAAATCATCTTTAACAAAGAGGCACAAACTTAACGCAGCTATTCTATACAAACTGAATACTTGCAAAGCTCTGTGCTGGATATACTTGTATGCGCTTGGAGTGATGGAAATGTTCAGATGATTTCAGAATGCAGTCTTGCTGAAAGTTGCGTGCCTTGTTGCCTCGGTCCTCGTGACCGGCCGCATGGCTCGTCGAGGTGTGCGAGGCAGCAGAGTCCATTGTTCCTTCTCCAGATAGGGAGGAATTACCGAAAGGGGGAGGTGAGAGGAAAGGTCCAACAATGCGACTTGATGAAGTTTAAAACTGACTGATTCAGGAAGAGAAGGGCAACCGAAGAGAGAAGACTGTGTCCTTGGTCGTTATTTATCTTTATGAAGGGTATGCCCTCAGAGTTTGAGTCGGCCAATCATAGTTGAGTGAGGGAAGAGATTCTTTGTCCACTCAACAGCTAATTTGCACCTGTATGTAACTTTACAAGATACCAGTCCAAATTATAACATAATGAGTGTAATGTGTTCTATGGTCACACAATTTGCATAAACAATGAGGAATTGTAAAGAGAAACATTTAGATTTCAAAATGGACAGGTTTGAATTGCATCAAGTTATGATTCATTCGGATGTATGAATACAAACCACGCCTGAATTAAACTTGTATATGTAACCGTTACAGACTTTAAAATGGCATGAGCGCCAACATGTAACCAGACATTTAGATACATTTATAGGAAGGACAGTTTAATCACATAAGTTCCTATTTGTCAGAGAAGTTTCTCTGGTTTAGACACAGAGACTTCACACCTATGCTTTGAAGCTTAGGAGTCATAAAATATCCCACAGGGTAACCAAAGGGTTATCAAGACTCTCAGTGAGATAGCAAAACTTACAACCAGACCACTGGGGCCTGGTTTCGCTATGGTCTTTTGAAGATGGATCAAGAAACCAGGACAAAAGGGAGTGGGAGGAGGTTTTACTGCTTTGCTCTCATTGATCCAGTCCCTACTTTTGTGAGTATCTGGTGGGTCAATGGGACCCGCGCAAAGACAACAGTAAGAAGCCATCGGATGCGGTGAAAGAAGTATCCATCGTTTGATGAAATATACTATTCAGGTGTTATTTCTGCTCTTACTGCTTAAGTGAACAATTAAGTAGTTCAAAGAGCTGTGGCATAGCATATATTTTTCCTAATATGTAAACCTGCCAATCAGTTCTAAAATGTAAACTATACCACACCCTCAACTCGCTGTCTCTGAATCTTTACCATATTTTCAATTAAATTGAATCTGTTTCTCCAAAAAAGAAAATCAAAGCCAACTTGACTAGTCAAAGTTATCATTTCTCTAATCTCAAAAAATGTTGGGTTATATCAGCCCCTGCTTGTGTTAAATAAGGACAAACCCAGTTTACTGGGTAGTTTAAATCCAAAATACTGGGTTCCTTCAAAAACCATCTATGGGGGTTTTCTATATTTTACACTTAAGTGAGGTTGTTTCATATATGAAGTCTGAAGTATCTATAGTCATCTTAATTAGATCGATTTACATCTGGTCATGCTCACGCACGGTTAATTAGTTTCTTTGCCCACAATCCATCTGATTGAGTCTTTTATTCACCATTTAATTTGTCAGAGATTTTTCAAATGTGTAAAACCAGTTAAATTCTGAGGACATATTAGGACAATACCTTTGTTGATCAAAAAGCAGTGAAACTGAAAATTGCCAATTAGTGAAAGACTCTTTATGAAGACGAAGTGAAACAGTCAATGAAATTGGCACTGCCGAGTTATCATTAAAAAAAACTGGCTAGGAAAGCTGGAGAGCAGAGCAGCATTTGTGGAAAATTAGATCGATATCGCACATATCTGCCTAATGCCAACAGAGTGTTAATGAGCCTCAGACAGCAAAGAAACCCAATTAAGAATGAGCCACAGCATGAAGCCATCTTGGATTCAATTTATTGTCATTACACATATAACAAGTACAGTGTAACGAAATGGATTTAAGAAGAAAAATACAGCAAACATGAGGTAAGTGGGGAGAAAAAAAACACAGATACAATAATACACCATAGACAAGACTTGCAACAGGGTAAAATAATCCAGCTCCGATAAGCAGCCATCCGGTCCAGTGCCATTACGGCGCCGCTCACAGACCCGCTTTTCAGGCTGGCGGTTCAAAGCATGCGGAGAGGAGTGTGTGGTCTGTATGTGTGTGTGTGATAGTTCTAAGTTTGGTTGGGAGGAACGCAAGAGCGTCTCGCTGCAGTGCTCCCACAGGGTTAAATTTTCCAGCTGCCTTGTCCAAGGCCGTTTCTGGATCCGGGGAGTCGAAAGATAAGATTGTGATTTGTTTAGTCGGGAAACCGTATTCCAATATGTCACGGCAACCCTCATAGTCCAAGTGGTTCAATGGTGATCCTGACCTCCGATATTATCAATTTTCCTTCCCAGAGCTGTTAGGGTTTCCCTGATGGTGACCATATTTCGGTTAATAGTCTCAGTCTCAATGATGACCGCTCTTCCAACAGCTTCAATCAAAACGGGCAGCCTTATGACAGCTGTTCCCGTTTTATGAATTTTTCGATAACCCAGGGCAAAGCCTAATCCAATCAGCACAAGACCTGTTATCATGGTTCCAAATAGGTAAATATCCTCGATATCCTCGACTGAAAGAGCCGCCAGACACACGATCCGCCATCTCTCCCAGCCGTCCATCGTGTAGCCAGCTGCGTACGTTCCGTCAGGACACGCGGGTTCCCCCGAACCCAATTTTCTCATCGAGAAAATGGTGTCAATTGCGTTGAGAGACCAGTTGATCACTTCCATAATTTCCAAGTTTGGAGAGCAGTGCAGAGAGAGTCTCTCAGTAGATGAGACGAGACAAGACAGGAGACAAAGCAGGGAAAATATGGGCAAAATTGCGACCGCCTCCGCTGAGAGCCAAACGAGAAGGACACATCTTCAAACAGATTTGTGAATTAAAACGATCAACTCAAATGGATCAATAATCACAGCAGAGAGTTGCGCTTTGTAATACTTATTCTATAATAAGAATTGAATGTGCAAAATACATTTTATATACTGCATATTTAACCCAGTAAGCAGGAGTTTAAATAGATAGAACATTCTCAGGACACGCAATAGTTCAAATGAACTGTGTGACTATATACCACATATAGCTCCCATTAACATCAACAAAGCTTTGTGTGTTACATGCACAGTACATGGCACAATGCACAACTTGAAAGCATAAATGGTCATGTAAGCAAGGAAGACTTTTTGCAATTATATTAGTTCTAATACACTGTAGATAAGAGAATCTCAATTAACTTTGAATGTTTGCTTGACAATGCAAGTGTTAAACAAAAAAATGGCAGTGTTAACGCAGCATAAGTGTTGCCAGGTTGTTGCTAGACTAAGGCCATTCATTTTCCTAGGAATCTACCATTTCTCACACCCATCTCCCACCATTCTGTAATTTCTCCCTGGAAAAACTACCTGTAATACAGTTAAAAGTAGGGAAGGAAGAAGTCGGGAACATTTAAACAAACTTTAATTAAATAAATGTGGCGATACGGGTAGCTGAGAGTGCAGGCTCTCAAATAGCCAAACTATAATATGTCACGACTACGCCACCCCAGCATTGAACCAGCTGGGGAAATACCCCTACAAGGGGACACAAGTTCATTTCTCTCTCTCCCACAATTACAAGACACTGAGACGTGAATATGTACAGAAAAATATAATTCTTTATTTAATAATCATAAATAATCTAAAAACCACTAGAGTCAGTAAAACAATGGTGCTAGCGGGCCAGGTCACTTGTTGGTATATGAGCAACAAAGCGTAGTCAGTACACAGACATGCAGACTCTCGGGATGGAGCTGGGGTGCACCATTAGCTGGGCAGGCTAAGCGGTGGGTCTCAAATTAGCCCACAATGAGGACACCGTGCCCCCAACTTTGCAAGCACACCACTGTGAAATACACTACAAGAAACCTCTACTGCACACCCTTGCTGGCCGCTTTTGGATCACCCCGCCCCTGTGAAAGAAGAAAGTACATGAGTATATAACTGCAGCTTCTCAGGAAACATCATTAAGGGCTAATGTTGTCAACAATAAACACACCATTGCTTACCGATAGTAGCAAGGCCAAAAGCACAAACCAAAATAAATCAATTAAAGCGGAATCTAAACCCAAACCAAATATTACAATAAGAAAAAGAAACAAACAAACGTAAAGTAGCCGTATGCAACAGCTGCACGCAAAACAGCAGTAAGCAAGGCAGTTGTCAGAAACGGCTGTAACCAAATAGTAATAAACAGAAGCGAAACAAATTATAACAAAAACAATTAAACGAAAACAAATAAACAAAAGCAAAACAGCAGCGTCGAGGCCAACCAGCGTCTTGATCAAACGCCGAATTTAACCCCCGATCAGCAGGACTTCCGTTCACACATCCGGCAAACCATTCCTTCCTCCCATTTACTGTACAGAGGAATTCACGGGTCATACATATGCAACATAACTATAGTCCCATGCCCGCATATACACCATATCATGGACCTACCGAGCAGGATTGCAGCAGTCACTCTCAACACGCAGTGTTACACGTGTGATCAAATTAGTAAACCGGAACTTCAGCAGCGATGTAGAGGGAAACCCTCGACCAATACGCTCTGTAGCTCCAAACAGACACCAGCTGCGTGGAAAAGTTAGTGAGCACGCGATCTAGATGCTAGCCCATAGTTATGGCAACCAAACACCTACCTCACGCCACTCGCAGTAGAGCGGCAGTCACTCGCAGCACAACGTGTGTGTGCGAACGGTTCGCTTTTCTACACTGGAACTACAGCAGCAATGTAAAGGAGTACTCAAGCAGTACGATTCGCACCTCCAGACAGACACCAGCTGCACAGAAAAGTCAGTAAACACCCACACCATCTACACGCCAAACCATACTAATGGCAAACGAACACATATCTCACCCCCAGAGCACTCGAGCACCGGCCACCAACACCCCGATGACGCAAGGATTATGCAATATCCTACCACTATGGGGATGCCCCTTATATAGTCCAAATAAGGCCTGCAAACTAATCCAGGGGCGGGGACAAGCTTAAAGGGGCACTTCACTACATAAACAACAAAAGTAAAATGGCGGCAGCTCCTCACGGACCATCTCCTCCATCAGAAATGCGGATCCGGTTCTTGCACAGCTGATACCCATTATCATTCATGCCACCAGCCCAGCCTCCTTGTCTGACGGCTCTCGTCCCGCCTTCCTCGCTACACTACCGTTTTCTGTTGTTTTTCTCTGTAAACTCCCAGAATGTAATGGTGAACAAACAGAGGAGGACTCCACCGAAAAGCAATCATGAACGAAGGGATGGGGATGCAATCCCAAACCGACTGAGGAGGATGCTCATAGGTATTCCCTATTTTGGTACCAAAATGTTGATAGGTATGATGGTTACTATGACATTTATGTGTGGTTTTCAGGCAGTTAGGCTGTTATTAGGGCATTTCTACAGTAGGTTTCTAGAAGGTTCTCATTGGTTGCTTCCAGGGTGATGATGCAACCAGGGTGGTTGCTGTTATTTTGCTAAGGGGTTGAGAGGTGTTCTGGACCTGCATCCGAAATCGCATACTGTGACTGTACGTACTTCATTTGAATAAGTACCTAACTTATTGAGCACGTTCTATATACAACAGTATGAGTGAGAGAATACATTTCTGACATGCATCCGCCATGTTTCATTGTCATATTTTCTCCTTCACCCATGCGTGCCGTACTGGAGGAGGGGGATAGGACCTTTCTAAGGGGCCTGGTAACACAGGGGGCCCAGTAGAACCCAACACTTCTCTGTATGATTTTAGCGAAATAGCCTATTCCTAATAATCTATTAGGAAGCAAAAATTAATGACTGAATGAATGAAGATGAAGACCAAAAGAGAAAAAAAAACAGGAGACAGCTAGCTAGGGAAGACAGCTAGCCCTTTTTAAAAAGTATTCTCAGTTCTCAGTATTGTAATATGATTCTGAAACTAGCCCATAAGACAGGTTTTTTTTATTAACAAACAATATAACTTTTATCCTTTACTTAGCCCTGTATTTATCCTTTAAAGTTGTAACATAATATTTCCAAGAATGTATGTTTGTGTAATCAATGAAGCATTGAACGTAATGAACATAAAAAAAGACTGAAAAGCACGAAACGACGATAAAACTAGTCATGATGTATTCAAATTCTCTGAAGCCTTAAAACACATTTCTGTGAATAACATACCATAATTTCCAAAATTACTGTACCGCATGAGTTGTAATGATGAACAATTTGTAAATTAATATATATTTTTCGTATATATAAATTAGTATATTTGGTATATATTTGAATTGGACCATGCTGTTGATTAACAAATAAAACTGATTTGGTTCTCAAATTCGACTCATTGATTCAATTATCCTGGCGCTGTTTTAATCCATTTTCATGTTTATTTTACTGGAGCTGCTGATGTTAAATTTATCATTCATTCAGTGAATATTAATATTTATTAATACTGGAATATATTTCATTTTGTATATAAATGCATAGTTTATTGTCATTTATTTTAATAAATAAAATGTTCATATGTATTACTTTACTGTACTTTATTGAATAATATTGGCACATAAATGGCAAGATACCATGTTTCATGGTGGGGCCTGAAGTACAAATTCGCCAGGGGGCCCAGAAATCCTAGCGGCGCCACCACTTTGACCTACAGTATGACGAATTTACAACAACCTGTACCTTTGCATTGATTAAAACTTTATTTTATCATGAAAAAATATTTTTTTAATATTTCTTACATTTAAAAATGGTCATCCGCCTTAAAGTTTTCCACAATTTTTTTTTCTTCAAATTTGCCCATTGCTCTACTCCTGTGACATCTTGTGATAGAGTATTGTCCATACAATGCACACTCGCAAATCTCTGCAGAAGTAGTAGACCATCCAAGTATTTCTCGTCTACTGCTTTCTGCATACTTAGATTTCGAACATACTATTCATGACTCATTCTCATGCTCATTCTTGACTACTATGGAATGTTCTAGGTGCTTAGCAAAGCATTTAGCTTAAATTAGTTCTGTGTGGCTGCTAGGTGGTTGCTAGCGGAATTGTAGGTGGTTGCTAAGGCATAGCTACAATAGATGGTTACCGTATAAATAGTCGGGCTGAGGTATGACCTTGGTAAATGTATCTCAAAAGGTGTTTAAAAAAACGAAAGTCCAAAATTTTAGTCATAAGTTTGCCGATTAGAAACAACTCTGATCCGAAGTATGACAAAGTAGCAGTGTGTTGCAATGGGCAAGTAAACAAAAAAGTATAGTAACAGAACCACTAGGCAGACGGCAGGTAAGATCTTCAAACAATAATTATTCACAAACACAGGTAAGTGAACAGGTAAGTATAGGAATGGTAGACTTATGTGTCATGATCATGGTCTTGGCTAGGTGTTATCTGGCACGGGGGTGGGTTTTGTTTTTGTCACGCACGTGTTTGTTTGATGGGTCGCTCTGTGTCTGTGTCATTCACCCCGCCCTTATGTTTCCCCGTCAGGGCTTTCCCCTCACCAGTGGTTCATCACTTCATCACTCTAGGACCTGTAGCTCGTTTCCCCTTTTAGTATTGCTTATTCCCCTAATTAATTCCGCACCTGCAGCCCATTCTCTCTCATTAGGTTTCTCTTTATTACCCATCTCGTCTTGTGTCTGACCGTTGCGTTTGATTGCCAGTTCAGACTGCCTTAGGTAAGTGCCTAAATACCCATAGCCTTGTCTATCCACAGTTACCACGTTCTAAAATTATTCACTGCTAGTTCTAGTCTTGTGTTTTCTTGCTGCCCTCTCCTCGTCACCTCTCCTTGTACCCCTTCTCTAGTACCCGTTGGCGTCCGGGACTGCTCTCACCTCAACCACCAGGCACCATCTCTTCGGAGGAAGGACTGCACCCCGAACGGGGAACGTTAACCTCTCTCACACTGAGTTCTCCCTGTATCCAGATCGTTATTCGTCCCTCTCCTGTGGGTTCTGTAAGACTCTGACTGAGGGCCTAAAAATCTGTGACGTTATACCAAACTGTATAATATAGGCGAGGCGAGGCGAGGCAAGGACGCAAGCATGAACACAAGGTTTCACAAACACAGTAAGCACAACGAGCACAGGACAATAGACACGAGGATCTTATATAGGGTGACAAACAAAGGATAATTAACAGGGGACAGGTGTCGGGGATGAAACACTGATGGAGAGCTAACGAGAGGGGTGGGGCTAAAGATGAGACTGGAGAGAGCGCATATTATATCATGATAACAGTAATATGTCTCTACCCACACAAAATCAAAGGCTTCGTCATGACTCCGCCACAAGACTAAAAAAAACATGACACAATGAGGCGGAACCATGACACAGAGTCAACAACAAAAACACAGAAACAGTCACATATAATAACTGCCAAACAGAGACGGCATCACTTGTGCCTGTTTGCACATCTTGGGGTACCTGTTTTCTGGGCCTCTTTTATAGAAGTCTATCAAGGGTTGGGACCTGAACTTGTGTTTGAGTTCTGAATCACACTGAAGGTCAACTAGTTCCATCTGAAGATCATCACTGACTTTGTCCACACTGATGGTGAAGGGTTGAGAAACAATTCAAAGTCAGCGGCACTGTGTCTGAAGTCCTCAAAGCGACGGTCAAACTCCTGGATAAGGTTGCTGAGAACAGCATCGTACTCTTCTTTCATCATGGCTGCCTCTCTAAGACAGGGAAAATGAGCCAATTTACATGAATTTAAGGATAGAAGAGAAGAGAGAGAGAGAGAGAGAGAGGGGGGGGGGGGGGGAACAGTGTAGTACGTGTAGTAGTGAACATATGCAGGTATGCAAAAACAAGTAAAAAACTGACAAAAATGCAAAAAGAAGACAGTGAAGATAATTCATACACACGTTAAAATAATTTTATCAAAAAAATGATTACCTTAATAACAAATACTGTATATAAAATAATACAGCTGATACCACTTGATATACAGTAAATACAAACTAAATATAATTATTGACTGCACATAAAATGTGCAATATTATAACTATGAATGTTACCTGCTGAGAGATGTCTTTTGAGCAGCAGTAGTTTTCTAAATATGATCGAAAAGCTGGGTAATAATCTGGTATTTTCCCTGGAGCTGAACATTCAAAACATTAAGCAGCTCTGTGATGTCCATAAGGAAAGCCAGGTCAGAAAGCCATTTCTGGTCCATGGTCACTTGGAAGTTATTATTCTTGCTTTCCTGAAAAGCTCTGATTTCATCACGCAAATCAAAAAACATCTTGAGAACTTTTCCTCGGCTCAGCCATCTAACCTCCTGCTGGTACAGTACATCACCATATTGAGTATCCATCTCATCCAACAGTACATGGAACTGCCGGTGAGTCAGAGCCTCACATCACGCATCACATCAACAAGCCCAATGGATTTGGCACATAGCTGTTATTGGCAACTCAACGGCAAAGAAAAGGCCCTCACCTTTAGTAGTCCCTGAAAAGGTCTCGGTGCCAGCAAGCTCTTGTTTTACTTCAAAATCTTAATTTACTCCACGTAGAAATACCAACAGCTGTGCGGAATCAGATAAATCTGTGCTCTCATCGCAAGCTATTGAAAAGGCAGAAAAGGCTGCTGCTGTCACAGTCATCAGTTGCAGTGCCCTCTCAAAGCCCAAGAGGCCACTCTCCACATCACCCGGACTGTCATTCAATACATTTCCCATAAATCACTGCCTGGACTCATTGTTTAATCATTCTCACCTGTTTCTTGTTATCTGTTTAGTTCTGTCTATTTAAACCTGGTTTTGTCAGTCATTCGTTGCTTGGTTCCCTTTCTGTCGGTCTCTCGACGTTGTGTCGAAGACGACAGATGGGGTTCGCTCTTGGGAACCTATCAGCTCTGACTACTTTAGAAAAGGCCAATGAAAGTTGGCGAATGAAATTTGCATGCCGAGCTCCGCCCCCGGAAATCCGGTATAAAAGGAAGCCGGCGTGCTTCATTCACTCACCGTTTGTTCTTCAGAGCCATCGCTCATGATTACAGACAGCGTCTTACGCATTCTACAAATTGCCGGTTCTACGACGTGTGTGCAGCGGATCGTCCCTTCTTCCTGCAGCGACCTTCCCCTGGGCGTCTCGGCGGTTCCAGTGGTGTCCGAGAGTTTTTTTCCAAAAGGCCCTTTTCAGGGCTGGGCTATTTCTCCAGCGGCATGTCCCGCTGTTCTCTTGGGTGCGGTGCTCTCATCGAGGAGGGGGACGGACATGTTAGCTGCGTTAGGTGTCTGGGCGTCCAGCATGCCGAAGCAGCTTTCATAGACTCATCTTGCTCGCACTGCGAGCGGATGGTCATTCAGACGTTGCGGTCACGGGTGGCTGTCTTCCTACGGGAAACAGCCACCACTTCGCTCACTACCCAACTCGCGACGACGGGGGCCAAGGCCCTGCTGTCCGCGAAGGTTAGCAGCGTTGGTGATGTGGGGACTTCAGCAGGCGTAAACCCGTCAGCTAAACGCTCACGGGCCGCCTGCTCCCCGTTTCGCTCGTCTGTCCGTTCCCCAACCGACGGTGGCATACCGTCCGGATCCTCACTCACGTACTCGGAAACGATGCGTGATGAAGATGAGATGTCACTCGCAGCATCGGAGGGAGACTTGCTGGCATCAGACATTGACGAATCCGAGCAGCTCCCTCCCACGGGGGGTCGAGCGCTGGAGGAAGCAGATGTCGAGATGTCAGCCATGCTTACCCGGGCGGCCGCGGGCATTGGGCTGCAGTGTACTCCACTGCCTCCACCCCAACGCTCGCGGCTAGACACTTGGTATCTGGGGTCGGAGCGCGGTGCAAAACCGCGCCCACCCCCGGTACCATTTTTCCCGAAGTGCATGAGGAGCTGTGTCGGACTTGGAGCGCCCCGCTTACGGCTCGTTCCAGTCAGACCACCGCGGCGGCCCTACGTCGACGTCCCCCAGGTTCATTCCATCCCCCGCCGCGCCTTCCACCTGACGCGGCTCCGGGCTCGGAAACGATGCACTCGGGTGTGTCGAGGCAGCTGTCGCAGCCCAGCTGCAGCGAACCTTGGGGGGTGTGTCCCGCATGAGGAGCTGTGTCGGACTTGCTTACGGCTCGTTCCAGTCAGACCAGCTCCGCTCCCTTACTTCCCTCGATGGTGGGGCGGCCAAAGGCTACGTCGACGTCCCGAACGGGCTGTCGCAGCATGCCCGCAGACAGCTGCCCTCGACCGCCTTCCGTCCAAGCATGTAAGACTTCGGCATCCCTGGTGTCGAAGGCTACGTTGCTGCGGGCCAGGCCGCCTCCTCCCTCCACGCCATGGCCATCCTGCAGGTCCACCAGGCCAAGGCGTTGAAGGAGCTCCACGAGGGTAGGCCGACCCGGGTGTTTTGCACGCCGAACTGATGGGAAGGTGACGGCGCGGGGGCCCTGGGTCGGACGATGTCCACGCTAGTGGTTCAAGAGAGGCACCTCTGGCTTAACCTTGCGCAGATGAGTGACGCCGAGAAAGTCCGCTTTCTCGACGCACCCATCTCGCAGGGGGGGCTGTTTGGTGACACCGTCGAGGACTTCGCGCAGCAGTTCTCGACGGGTGAAGAAGCAGACAGAGGCTATCAGCATATTCTTCCTCGCCGCGACTCGGCCGCCCGTAGGCCTCCGAGTTCTCGAGCGACGTCTGCTTCCCAGCAGCCCAGGCCCCCTTCGACACCCGCTCCGGTTCCCGTGACCCCGACTCAGGCTACACCCGGAAGAGGAGATCGAAGGGGAGACCACCACCCTGTCAGCAACCTTCCCGGAGGAAGCGCCCCTGACGGGAAGACCCCAGGGAGGATACCATCGGGCCCGACCATCACAGTACCATCTCTGAGAAGTCGGTCAGGGACGGTCCCTGCCCCGTCCCCACAGCCGGGCCCTTTTCAGGGCCTGGCGCCCACATCCTCGATAAGAGAGCTTATTTCCTCCCTGGGTGTTCCTCTCTGCCATCAGCACACTCCACTGGACTGTGCCCGGCAAACCGACCTTACGTCTGGGCGGGACGTGAGGTCGAGTATTCATGGCAGCCATCACCACCCTCTACACGACAGTGCGTACGGCCGTCTCGCCAGGCAGGTAAGTCGACGGAGCCAGTCTCTCCTCCGGGCCCACCCCCCGTCGAGAAGACGCTGGGCCCGTCAGCAACGAAACCACCCCCCGCGGGAATGGTGAAGCAGATCGTCCCCTTGGTCCCCCTGTCACAGTCCCTGGGCGCCTGGCTAGAGCTTCCCACACTGTCTCGGTGGCTGAGGAGGACGATCCGTCTTGGCTACTCGATCCAGTTCGCCAGAAACCCTCCAGGTTTGGGGGCGTCCTCTTTACCTCAGTCAGAGCAGGGACGCTCCCGTACTTCGGGCAGAGGTCGCCACCCTTCTGGCGAAACAGGCTATCGAGCTCGTCCCCCAGGCCAGATGTCCACAGGGTTTTTACAGCCCATACTTCATCGTCCCCAAGAAAGGCGGCGGGCTGCGCCCCATCCTAGATCTGCGTACCCTGAACAAGCACCTTCACAAGCTGCCGTTCAGGATGCTCACGCAGAGGCGCATCCTGGCATCCATCCGGTGTCAGGACTGGTTCGTGGCAATCGACCTGAAGGACGCTTACTTTCATGTCTCGATTCACCCTCGTCACCGGCCGTTCCTACGGTTCGCGTTTCGAGGGGCGGGCATATCAGTACAAAGTCCTCCCTTTCGGTCTGTCCCTGTCCCCACGGGTCTTTACGAAGATCGTGGAAGGCCGCCCTCTCTCCCCTCGGGGAGAGAGGCGTGCGGATACTCAACTATCTCGACGACTGGCTTATCTTGGCACACTCGCGAGAGCTGTTGTGTACACAGAGAGACATGGTGCTCCGGCACCTAGATCGATTGGGGCTCAGGTCAACCGAGACAAGAGCAAGCTCTCCCCGGTGCAGAGCATCCTCTTTTCTCGGGATGGAACTCAACTCTGTCACCATGGTAGCGCAACTGTCCGCAGAGCGCGCCCAGTCAGTGTTGAACTGCCTGGATCTCTCAGGCAGTCCACGGTCTCCCTGAAACAGTTTCAGAGGCTCCTGGGGCACATGGCGTCCTCGGCGGGGGTAATACCCTCGGGTTGATGCACATGAGACCGCTTCAACACTGGCTACAGAGTCGAGTTCCGAGGAGAGCGTGGCACACCGGCAGCAGGCGTATGGTGATCACGCCTCTCTGCCGACGCACCCTGAAACCTGGTCTTCCATGGCCTTCCTTCGGACTGGTGTCCCTCTTGGGCAGGTTACGAGGTATGTCGTGGTGACGACCGATGCCTCCCTGCAGGGTTGGGGTGCAGTGTGCAACGAGCACGCAGTAGCGGGGCGTTGGACGGGCCCCCGCCTGCGCTGGCATATCAACTGCCTAGAGTTGTGGACTGTGTTGCTGGCACTAAAACGGCTGCAGCCTCTCATACAGGACAGGCATGTGCTGGTCCGCCTCGACAACACAGCTGCTGTGGCGTACATCAACCGTCAGGGTGGCATGCGCTCACGGCAACTTTCACGACTGCTCGACGCCTCCTCCTCTGGAGTCAGCAGGTGACCGCCCTGCGGGCCACGTACATCCCAGGCGACCTGAACCAGACAGCCGACGCGCTCTCTCTCGTCAGTCGACGCCTCGAGGAGAGTGGCGACTCCATCCCCGCGCAGTCCAGCTCATTTGGGCGCTGTTCGGGCAGGCACAGGTAGACCTGTTCGCCTCCCAGGACACCACCCATTGCCCGCTTTGGTACTCCCTGTCCGAGGCCCCCCTCGGCACGGATGCCCTTGCGCACAGCTGGCCGCGGGACAAGCGGAAGTACGCCTTCCCCCAGTGAGCCTCATCGCACAGATTCTGTGCAAGGTCAGGGAAGAGGAGCACCAAGTGCTACTAGTTGCGCCTTACTGGCCCAACCGGACTTGGTTCTCAGAGCTAATGCTTCTGAAACAGCCCCCCCCTGGCCGATTCCCCTGACAGAGGACCTGCTTTCTCAGGGGAAGGCCGCGTTCTGGCATCCCAGGCCAGACCTCTGGAACCTCCATGTCTGGTCCCTGGACGGACGAGGAGATCCTGAGTGGGCTTCCCCCCTCCGTGGTGGAGACCATCACTCAGGCTAGGGCTCCATCCACTAGGCGGCTCTATGCCTACAAATGGCGCCTCTTCTTGTCCTGGTGTCTCTCACGCGAGAAGACCCGCGGAGATGCTCGATCGGGACCGTGCTGTCCTTTCTACAGGAGAGACTGGAGACGAACATCTCCCCTGCCACACTGAAAGTGTATGTAGCCGCTATCGCCACTCATCACGACTCAGTGGATGGTAAGTCTCTAGGACAGCACGACCTGATCGCCAGGTTCCTAAGGGGCGCGAGAAGGCGGAATCCGCCTCGTCTCCGCCCATACCCTCTTGGGACCTCAATGTGGTCCTGGCGGGCCTCTCTGGCCCCCCTTCGAGCCCCTGGGAGGTTCCGATCTTCCCACCTTTCGGGTCAGACGGCCCTCCTTTTGGCGCTCGCTTCCTTCAAGAGGGTAGGGGACCTACAGGCATTCTCCGTGTCCCCGGACTGCCTTGAATTCGGGCCTGGTCACTCTCACGTGATCCTGAGACCAGACCCGGATACGTGCCCAAAGTTCCCACTACTCCCCTTTCGGGACCAAGTGGTGAACTTGCAGGCGCTCCCCCTTGGGGAGGAAGACCCAACCCCGTCAGTGTTGTGTCCAGTACGCGCACTGCGCATCTACTTGGACCGCACGCAGAGCTTTAGGAGCTCTGACCAGCTCTTTGTCTGTTTTGGAGGCCAGCAGAAGGGGAGGGCTGTCTCCACACAGAGACTGGCGCACTGGATCGTGGACGCCATCAGGGTGTAGCGTACCGATCCCAAGATCGCCCATGCCCCTAGAGGTTAGGGCTCACTCCACTCGGGGTATAGCCACCTCCTGGGCGTTGGCCAGGGGCGCCTCTCTGGCAGACATCTGTAGAGCTGCGGGTTGGGCTATGCCCAACACCTTCGCGAGGTTCTACAATCTCCGCGTAAACCCGGTATCAGACCACGTCCTGCGTGGCAACATGTAGGACTGCGTCCGGCTGGGCGTATGCCTGCGAAAGCATCACCCCACCCTCTAGGAGGTTGGGTTAGTGTGCTATCTACCTCTCTCCTTACCCCTACCCTGGTTAAGGACAGGTACCTTTCCGCTTCCCTTCTTACCCAACCCTTGGTTAAGAATAGGCATTCCATCCATCACTAAGCAAGCACACCACCTGGGAGTTGGCTGGGCAGAGCAGCCTTCCCCTTAGGCCGGGATAACCATGTGAGCCATCCCCTGGCTCTAACCGGACCTAGTGCTACCGGATCCGTAACCCCCCCCGGGGCTGTTCCGTCTGATGTATCATGAGCTGGTTCCCACTCCTGGTAACCCATGACCTCCCCTAGGTGGACCTCCACCTCGCGGTTAACTACTTAGTCCGCACGTTCCATGCGTTCTCCTCCAAGGACGAGACCATACCTTTCACCATATTCCTCCCCACGGGTAGGAGGTGGCCTCTGCAGCGCATCCCTGATTAAGGAGTGCGCTACCCGGTGGTACCGATCCGGACGGCCTCTCGCAGCAAGAGAGTAAAGGCCCCGTCCGTGAAAGGTAACTGGTCAGGGTACTCCCATCTTTCATTGGAAGCTCTGGGACCCCCGACCCATCACACTGGAAGGTTGCAGTTTCGCGAAAGCCTCGAGTTGACACGCCCAGGCCTGTTACCGTCGCTTTGTTAGAGATTGTGACGCGATAGGCGTTGTGGCGTTTTCCATAGAGAACCCCATCTGTCGTCTTCGACACAACGTCGAGAGACCGACAGAAAGGGAACGTCTCGGTTACGTATGTAACCTCGGTTCCCTGATGGAGGGAACGAGATGTTGTGTCCCTTATGCCACTAACGCCTATCGCCCTCTGCAGCAGTCGTGAGAGGCTCTCCGGCTCTTCAGAACAAACGGTGAGTGAATGAAGCACGCCGGCTTCCTTTTATACCGGATTTCCGGGGGCGGAGCTCGGCATGCAAATTTAATTCGCCAACTTTCATTGGCCTTTTTCTAAAGTAGTCAGAGCTGATAGGTTCCCAAGAGCGAACCCCATCTGTCGTCTTCGACACAACGTCTCGTTCCCTCCATCAGGGAACCGAGGTTACATACGTAACCGAGACGTTTTGTGTTATGTCACAGTTGCTTCTGTCCTCGTGTTCTTCGTCATGCCCTGGATGTTTATATTGTTTGGACTGTCTTTCTGTGTATGACTCTTGCCTACTCTCAGATTTGCCTGTGGATTACCCCTTAAATAATCTGCGAATGGATCCTCACCTCTGAGTCTGTGCAATTTGTGTCAGAAAACCAAGCCATTTATGGATCCAGCAGTCCGTTTGGCTCGTCTCCACCAAGGTAACGTTTCCCTCGAGGACCATGTACAGACTTTCTTGGACATTGCCTGGTATTCTGAATATCCAAACTGTATATTAATTGAACTGTTCTATGACAGTCATAATGATCACTTCAAACATTGCATCTCACGTTATGGTCCTCGAGGGTCCCTTTCTCAATTCGTCGACTATGCTATTTTGTTGTGTGGCTCTCCCTACACCGTGGAAAAGGTGGAGGGAGGAGGCTGCCCCTAAAATTTTTTAAGGGGGGGGGGGGCAGTTGGCCTCAGGCTGCATTAGACAATGAGGCAGACCCAGCTTGGCAGCCTGCATGCCCCAAGCTAATGGTGGTCAGCCCGATATTCGAGATGGCTGCCAATCCAGAGCCCGCTTGCCAGAGTCCCCGGCCGCCATGTCCTCCTGGACTATTATTTTAAAGGCGTCTGGAATCCGCCCTTACAGGGGGGGCTATGTCACAGTCATCAGCTGCAGTGCCCTCTCAAAGCCACAAGAGGCCACTCTCCACTTCACCCGGACTGTCATTCACTACATTTCCCATAAGTCACTGCCTGGACTCATGGTTTAATCATTCACACCTTTTTCTTGATATCTGTTTAGTTATGTCTATTTAAACCTGATTTTGTCAGTCATTTGTTGCTTGGTTTGTGTTATGTCACAGTTGCATCTGTCCTCGTGTTCTTCGTCATGCCCTGGATGCTTATATTTTTTGGACTGTCTTTCTGTGTATGACCCTTGCCTACTCTCGGATTTGCCTGTGGATTACCCTTTAAATAAACTGTGATTGGATCCTCACCTCGGAGTCTGTGCAATTTGTGACAGCTACTTTTGCGAATATTATACTCTTCAACACAGCGACTGACTGATTGCAAACTAGACACACTGCTTTGCATTAACCTCATTTTGCCAAATGTTTTTGCCACTGCCACCCACTCTCCATTATTATTGTTAACGTTCCTTGTCGCAAAACGTGCCGTTACTGCGAGTCACATGTACGCATGCACAGTACATAAGTCAAATTTGCTTAATCATAGATAATTAATCCTTAGATTTTAACGCACATTATTGTCACTCAAAAATATTAGGTTAAATTAGAAATGAAAATCTGCATAATTTCCCCTCTTGTCATATATGGCATCGTGGGCCAAAATAAGGGTCGCAGCGGGCCAACTTTGGCTCTAGTTTGGGCACCTTTGCTTTAGAGGGTGAGACCTCCGGAGGACACAAGGACGCAGCCTTGCGAAACGGGACATAGCCTTACTAAATGAGACATAGCTAAGGACTCTGAGTGCATGTTGGGAGCGTGCTTGGACTGATGCAGGTGATGGTGATCAGAATTCCAGCGAGGGTGAGTGGAGTGAGAGTCTGGTAATTCCGTCACAATAGTATTACAATGACACGTTAAATAGGGGCTCAAATAGATATGCCCCCTTGAAATCCTTCAACTGATTCTTTCAGGAAAAGAAGTTTTCAATGAAACAATGCATTTCAACTAACCACTAACCACATGACTAACCACATGAAAACATATAGCCTCACCACACAGATTGTCAGTGACCCTAACTTTGTGCCTTTAAACAAGAACCAATTAAAACGTATAAAGTTTGAGCTTGACATGCTGGTCTCACCAACACCTCTTCCAGCAGCGACTAAAGGGGTGATATGACAAAGCTAAATCGAATATTATCTTTAGATGTAATGCAATGTGTACAGATGATTTAAGGTAAAAAAAACGCTGTATTTTCCACATACTGTGTGCATGTTTGTATCTCCTCTTTGTCCCGCCTTTCTGAAACGCACAGATTTTTAACAAAGCTCATCGCTCTGAAAAGCGAGGTGTGCTATGATTGTCCAGTAGACCAGTGCGTAGTGATTTGTCGAATACTGCTAGCATGTGACGGAAATGTAACTCCTCTTACCATACTTGGAACATCAGTTTCCAAAGCAGTTGTAATGACAGGTAGGCCCACCTTACTTGCGTATACATTTGGGCGGTCTTAGTCAAATCATACCACAAACTGACGTAGATTTGTGGGGGTGTGGTTACACATGGTGTTTCAGGCAGGTCTGGGTGAGCATTCGCTTTTAGATTGAATGCATCTTTTGTTCCGACTCTCACATTATGAGGCCTTTAAGTTTTCCCATCTGAGCACTGACCAGGCTCAACCCTGATTAGCTTCAGTGGACAACCAGGTGATAACAATGTTTACATTATTTAGAGTGCATATTGGTAAACTAGAAAAAAAATAAAACATAGTTTACACTTCAAAAAATGTCATCTTACATAGCATTATACAATACATTTAAAATAATTTTCTTATTCTGCTAAACATGTGCAAGAGATTTACATTTTCTCTCATGTGTGAGTAAACCGTGTATGTCGGCTTGGGAAGTATCTAGTTTCTCAAGGCACCACATAGTCATGGGGTTCTGGTGTTTCAATCAGGCAATGTCTTGCCCAAAAGCATGGCTAGACAATTTATACAACAGACGAAATTGTGGACATGGGAAACAGCAGATGAGATCATGTTTTTCCACAGATGTCTATTGAGATATCCATTCATTAAAATATTGGACCAGTTTAACCTAACTTGTTTTCAAAACTGTTAGATGAAAGACATTGGTACGAGTGTTTGAGGTGATTAGGGAGGGATGGTACTGTAACTCAAGCTTCACGTGAGCTGTAGCCAAACACTCGTCCAAAACCCCACCAATCATTGCAAACATTATAGGCGGTGTAGACTCCATTTGAACATCTTCCAAGAAAATGTGATCTTTCTATATGAAATGCTTTTTAAGACCATCCCCTAACCATATGGCAGATGTAACTGAAGTCGTAAGGATTATATATGCATTAAGTCTGCTAACATGTTAAATACAAATACTGAGAAAATAGATCTGTTATTAAAATATGTTTTTCAATAACTATTATAACTTTATTTATACCCATTTAAAATAATTAAACTACTTTAAAATAATGTTTTTTACATTACATTAAACAAAATTTGACAAACGTTGGTTATTTTCTAATGTTCACCGTAAGGTTTTTTTAGTCTAAGAACCTGCCTGTGGAAGTTTTGTTCATAGTTTCAAGAAGATTATGTCAATGATGTACTGATTTATTAATCTGATGGCCTTGCCGTCGGTATCTCCAAACCTACAATTTTCTATAGCTGCTTTAGATTAGCAATCAGTAGCCCATTAGACATAGTAATGTTCTGTTTCCATGGCCCCCTATTCATCACATGGGGTCATTTTGTCCTGATATCATGCCATTTAACTTAAAAACATAGTGTACTACACAGTATTTACTTTTTCGGAATATTACTATACATTTATATATGTAATACATCAGATATAAAATGAGCATGTGTGTTGATGACATTGAAGGAATTAAAACCAAAATCTTCCACAACACAGAGGAGTACCTCCGGGTTAATCTGACAAGTATTGCGATGGTAACTGCTTGAATTAAAGTCTTTAAGTAGAAAACACAAGAGACCAATACTTTTGGATTTATCCCACAGTACCCTTGAATACATTCAATACAAGACAACCTTGAAGTCCTTCAAAAGTATTGTATTTAATGTGACTGATGCTACATTAGTTAACCTTTAGGGTTTGTCAAATGTGAGGTACAACATAACCATTTATATTAGCACTTTAATTAAATGCTAATTCAAATTTGAATAAAGTAATAAATAATATAAAAATGTAAATTGAAAAATCTTAATTGCTAATTTTCTAACTCCACATTAATCCACATTGCAAAAGCAAAAAAAGGTGTGAAGAGTATAAGTATAAATTCTCGTAATATGTTAATTGTCATACGTTTATTAATGCTGCCATACCATGCAAACTATCCAATTGTAAGCGATATGTATTTTGTGCATGTATGAAAATATATTGTATGTACTGTATGTGTAGGGTACCCAAAAAACCTACAGCATTTGCAATATGCAGTGAACAACAGAGCACATTGAGTGGACTGATGTCCCACAATACACAATGTTTGACCGGGCCTTTACACATGAATTCCAGCTGCTTTTTTTTTATTTTTACTTGCCTTCTCATTGGCTGTAGGTTATCGCCAATTTATTTTTCAGTCAGAATTAAATTTACACAGCACGACTTTGAGTCGCCGATAGGTGCATGTATTTAGCACGTCAACACGCGTCGCACACTCTCTCAGATTGCTTCTTTGATAATTCACAATGTGTGAGTGTCACTCACGTGAGCGAGCACTGATTTCAGAAATTTGTCTGTGATTTCTTAAAACATGTCAGCGACTGAAAATCGGGGCCAAAATCATGCAGTGTGAACTCTGCATTACTGTCACCATTTGCATATCTGCTTTGAGCATGACCCAGAGACACAGCTCACAAATCCATGAAAACATGCAATCAGGTAGCAATACCGGAAATCTTGAATGGCCTTGTTTTATGCTGTTATCAGCCAATGCCACCGTTCTGAATAATTTATGACGATCTAACTCTGCTCTTGTACCATAATATCAACAGAATTAAGGAATTTCCATTGCTCTCCACTAAGATTTGTTTCCATGTGTAATCAATGTGAGGTGATTTTGTGGAATACAATAAAATCCTCTTCAAGCACATGGAAGCTATATAAGCTTATATTTACAACATTTCCCATATTTTGGACTAAAAATAGTCTGCCTACCTCAAAATTATCTGTGCCAGTCAAGCACAGAGACATGTTTATGAGAAAATGATTCAATTGTAAACATTTAGTGGTAGAGGGGTAAACAAGTTTAAAATGCTTCAATTGCCACTTCATTCCAGAACGTTTTATGGCGCCAAGAGTTAAATTGGTTTACAAATTGGTGTATTCGAAAAATGCTGATGAAAACATAATTAAACACAAAAAGTGCAACTCTGAGGAGAGTCAAAGGTGGATAATTTACTAATTTTAAAAGATGGAGCTAAAAGAAACAGATTGAAGCCTTGTTTATGCTTGATGCCTTTGCTCTGGCACGAACCCCAGTAGACTGGCTGCTGAGAGGCATATTTTTATCTGCCCCACCGATTTAGATTAAATCTCTCCACTGCCATGATAGCACTCTCTACAAAAAACACAGCGGTGAGTTCAAAACCTCTCAGTGGTGTACGAATAACAGCCCACAGTCCTTCAGACTTTGTGTTTCTTTTAGTTTTCCTACTTTACTGAAACAAGACCTGGGAAGTCTCTCAGACATTAAAATAGACAAGTGATGGTTAAAAAACGTTAAATGTTCATCTGCAGAAAAAGCAAAAACATTAACATTTTGACACACCTCCATTTTCAAGGATTATTCATGTCTGTATAATTTCCTTTCTTCAACCAAACACTAAAATGTTTTGTGTAAACTGCACAACAGTATAACATTTATGTAAAAAGAAGCAGCTGTAAACTAGGTGTAACAACCATAGCTCCTCCGCTGACCATGCCCCCTGCATCAGCGCTCCCTCATCGCTTCACCCGTTCACTTTCACCAGACTTTTGATCACAAACTCCATTTCCCAGAATCCCTTGCACTACCCCGCCATCCCTGATACCCCGCACCTGCACGTCATTTGTTTAGACTATTTAAGTTTCCCCTCATACTGCTCACCTTGTCGAGTATTGTAGTTAACTTTGTGTTGTAACCTGTCATCTTACCTGTGTCTGGAATTACCTGTTTTTTTGAGACAAGATTGGAAGACCTGTTTTTGCACCAGGGCCTCCGTGCCGAGGGAAGTCTCGGAGGGAGTGCCAAGGCGGGAAATGGGTGGTGTTCAAAGAGGCGCCTGAGCCTGCCCAAACAATACCTCGAGAGCTGGAGTGCGCAGAGGTGGAGTCGCCACTCTCCGCAAGGCGTCAACTGACGAGAGAGCCGTGGGCTGTCTGGTTCAGATTGCCTGGGATATGTGTGGCCCGCAGGGAGCGGATCACCTGCTGACTCTAGAGGAGGAGCCGTCGGGCGAGTCATTCGTACGCGCTACCCAGAACGTGTACAACTCTAGGCACTGATATGCCAGCGCAGGCGGGGCCTCGTCCTCGCCCCGATACTGCATGCCCGTTGCACACTGCACCCTCAACCATGCAGGAAGGTGTCTGTCGACATGCCTTCCCGAGAAAAGGTCTCCAGGAGGGCCGCGCGGACGCAGGCTTCCTGTGCTCCCGCGGGCGAGGGGATGACGTATCACTTAAGACCGTCGGCAGAGAGGCGTAATCACCATCCACCTGCTGCCGGTGTGCCATGCTTTCCTCAGAACTTAGCTCTGTAGCCAGTGTGTTTTGAGCGGTCCCATGTGCATCAACCCGAGGGGTACCACCACCGTCGAGGACGCATGTGTCCCAGGAGCCTCTTCAGAGGGACCGCTGACTACCTGGAACGCTCCAGGCAGCTCAACACCGGCTAAGCGCGCTCTGCAGAGTTAAGTTCCTTACCAAGAAAGAGGATGATCTCCACGCCGAAAAAGAGGATGCTCTACCTGGGGAGAGCCTACTCTTGTTCTCAGTTGATCTGAGGTCCCAATCGATCTAGGTGCCGGAGCACTACGTCCCTGTGTGCACATAACAAATCTCACGAGCGCCTCGCTGTGATAGTTTAGTGCCCGGACACCTCTCTCACAGAGGGAAGTGAGGGCGGCTTCCACGATCTTCGTGAAGACTCGTGGGAAAGGGACAGACCGAAAGGGAGGACTCTGTACTGACATGCCTGACCTCCGAGATCGAGACATGAAAGTAAGTGTCGCTTAGGTCACTAGCCATGAACTCATCTTGACATCCAGTAGACGTCAAGATGTGCTTCTGCGTAGCATCCTGACGGGCAGCTTGAGTAGGTGCCTGTTCAGGGTCTGCAGATCTAGCAACCCTCCTTTCTGAGAACAATGAAGTACGGGTCACCACCCGTTGAACATCACGGCTAGAGGGACGAGGTAGCCGAGACGGATCATATCTCCTAGCCACGTCGCGGTTTGGGCAAGTCTTGTCAGACTCCCAGGGACCGGCCGGGGACTAGAGGTACAATCTACTTCATCGACCTCCCGGGGGGGGTTCGATGGCTGGCAGAGTGGATCTTCCGCTGTGGGGGGCCCCCGGGGGGCGATCAGCTCTGCTTTACCTGCCTGGTGATGATGTAGCAACGTGCACTGTCTGTGAGAGTGTAGAGAGTTGCTGTTTATCCTCGACACTGTGTCTCGCCATGATGCAACGTCGAGTTGCCAAACACCGTCCTGTAGAGGGTGAGAGCGGCTGTGAAAACACCCAGAGAGAGAGAGAACCCCTTGAAGTCAGCTGTTGTGACGGGGCAGGACCGTCCTTGAATGACCTCCAAACCTGGGGTCCAGCCCGAAGGTGTTCTCTGTCTCCCTGGGGTCTTTCCGTGAGGGCCGCTTTGGCTCCCGCCGTGGCTGCTGATGGGGTGGTGGTCTCCTCCTTGACGTTTTCTTCCGGTGGGCCAGCTGAATGAGGGGGCAGCAGTCGGGGAACATCGAAGAGGACCAGGCTGCTGGGGAGCAGACGGTGCACGGAATCTCGACAGCCCGAGGGGGGGTCGAGTCCCGGCAGGGGAGGATATGCTTGATACCCTCAGTCTGCTTTTTTACTGTCGAACTCGACAGTATCATCAAACAGCCCCCCCTTGCGAGATGGGTGAGTCGAGAAGGCATACCTTCTCGGTGTCACTCATCTATGCAAGGTTCAGCCAGAGGTGTCTCTCCCACCTAGCCGCCCGTAAGCGGTTTGGTGGCAGCGCGGATCTCCTGCATAAGCGCTAGGTCAGTCTTGCCCTGTTGGGACTCCCTCCACGACTTAGCGTGAAGAGAGGGGCAGCTTCCGCTCCACGCCGTAGGGCGAAGAGAGGGGCAGTTTTTGCCCGCAGCAGTGCAAGCTCCCGGCATCAGGAACACCGGAAAGCCCACATGCTTTGGACAGGAGTCTAGATCTAGCCCCCAGGTGGCAGCCAACTGTGGGTTGGACCGCAGCGGCACATTCCCTCTGGGGGACATCGACATATCCTCTAGCTGACCCACCAACAGGGGAAGAAAGGGTGACAGAACTAGTTCGACCTGTACGCGCCGAGAAGGGGGCGTTTCCAGGTCTTACCGAGTTCCTCATGCACTTCCGGTATGCACGGCAAACCCAGGGTACCGCGTATCCAGCCGCGAGCGTTGTGGGACAGTGCGTCCACTACCGCCCCATGCTCACGGCGGCCCGGGAAAGCATGGCCGGCATTTTCGACGTCCGATTTGTCCTGATCTCGACCCCCCGAAGGAGGGAGCTTCAAGGAATTATCAGGGTCAAAGATATCAGTCAGTCACCCTCCAATGTTGCAAGGGACATCTCATCATCACGCGCCGTTTCCGACACGTGATTCGGAACACATTGTCCTCCACAGCACATGCTTGTCCTGCACGAGAGGTTGTAGCCTCTTTAGCACAAGTAGCACAGCCCACAACTCTAGGCAATTGATATGCCAGCGCAGGCGGGGCCCCGTCCATCGCCCTCACACTGCGTGCCCGTTGCACAATGCACCCCAATCCTGCAGGGAGGCATCGGTCGTCACCACGACGCGCCTCGTAACCTGCCCAAGCGGGACCCCTGTCCGTAAAAGGTCACTGAAGACCATGGGGTAACGGGTGCGTCGGCAGAGAGGCGTAATCACCATCCGCCTGCTGCGCCACGCTCTCCAGGGAACTCGACTCTGTAGCCAGTGTTGGAGCGGTCGCATGTGCATCAACCCGAGGGGTATCAACCCCTGCCGAGGATGCCAAGTGTCCCAGGAGCCTCTGAAATTGTTTCAGGGGGACCGATGGCTGCTTGAAGCTCTTCAGGCAGTCCAACACTGACTGAGCGCGCTCGGTAGTGAGACGCGC
This sequence comes from Triplophysa siluroides, assembly GCA_006030095.1. Taxonomy (NCBI): domain Eukaryota; kingdom Metazoa; phylum Chordata; class Actinopteri; order Cypriniformes; family Nemacheilidae; genus Triplophysa; species Triplophysa siluroides. The sequence continues at coordinate 144,006 of VCII01000085.1, read as the reverse complement.
TGTCATAGTGACAGAGTTGAGTTCCATACCAAGAAAGAGGATGCTCTGCACGGGGAGAGCTTGCTCTTTTCTCGGTTGACCTGTAGTCCCAGTCGATCTAAGTGCCGGAGCACTAGGTCCCTGTGTGTACACAACAGACTTGAGAGTGTGCCAAGATAAGCCAGTCATCGAGATAGTTTAGTACCCGCACACCTCTCTCCCTGAGAGGCAGCTTGTGTCTCCCTTCGTAAAGACTCGTGGGGACAGGGACAGACCGAAAGGCAGGACTCTGTACTGATATGCTCGACCCTCGAAAGCGAACCGTAGGAACGGGCGATGACGGGGGAGAATCGAGACATGAAAGCGTCTTTCAGGTCGATTGCCATGAACCAGTCTTGACATCTGATAGACGTCAGGATGCGCCTCTGCATGAGCATCCTGAAAGGCAGCTTGTGTAGGTGCCTGTTCAGGGTACGCAGATCTAAAACGGGCAACCCCCCCCCTTTTTTGGGGACGATGAAGTACAGGCTGTAGAACCCGTGGAACAAGCTCGATCCCTTCTTTCGCCAGAAGGGTGGTGACCTCGGCCCGGAGCACGGAACCTGGGTGGAGGTCTGGCGAATTGGATCAAGTAGCAAAGACGGATCATTTGCCGTAGCCACCGTGACGGTGTGGGACCGAGACGGGGGGACCAAGGGTACAATCTGCTTCATCGACCCCCCGGGGGGTGGTTTGATGGCTGGCAGTGCTGATCTCTCGCCGTGGGGAGGCCCCCGGGGCGGAGATCAGCTGTGCTGCCTTGCCTGCCTGACGACGCAGCTCAACGCACCGTTGATTTGAGAGTGCTGAGGGCTGTAGTTTATACTCGACATTGCGCCACGACGCAACGTCAAGTTGCCGAACACCGTCGTGCAGAGGGTGAGAGCGGCTGAAAGAAACACCCAGAGAGATCGGAAACTCTTTTTCTGAGAATGTGGGCGCTAGGCCCCCGGAGGGACCTAGCTGATTTTGTGACGGGGCAGGAACCGTCCCAGATTGACCGGCCAGCGATATCATGGCTGGGGTCGGGCCCGATGGTGTTGATCTCTCTGGTGTCTTCCCGTCAGGGCCGCTTCTGCTTTTGCGACGGCTGCTGGCGGGGTAGCTTGAAATAGCTTGAAATTTACATTATTCAATACTGATATACATAAATATAAATAGATTTAGAGTTTTTAATAAAATTCTTCTCATGCAACAGGTTAGTGGAAACAGTACTGTGAATATATTAGGCCTCACATTAACCTACAGAGAAATGCGTCGCCTTATCAGGCTTAGACATAACCACATGGAAATCATTATGATATACAATTTATCTCCCTTACGTCTGATCTGGAGAGAGTGAGATTTTGGCAATATACCAAATAAAGCTTCCCTCACTTTCTACACAAGTATGTATGCACCTTCATACAGAAAATAACATGTAGGCATGTGTAATGAAAATGGTTAACAGAGCAATCAATCAGTCAAGTCTAATGTATAGACTGCCTGGCCAATCCCAAAATCCAATAGGTGCACATGGAAACTGATTAACGAAATATTACATGACCACTCTAAACTACAAATACACAGATTAATTGTATGTTTTTTTTGATAGGCAATACTTTTTTTTACACTAATATTGATGTCTCTAGATTGAAACTCATTCTAAAAGGCACATGTGGAATCCAACGCTCTGAACTAATTTGTTTTACAATATGGCAAAATTTAATCTGATTGGGTTGCTTTACATGACATCTGGGTGTAAAGCCACACATTTTCTTTTCTTTGCGTGGAAATTTTGGACCTTTCACATTTGAACCTCCTTTATTTTTTGTTAGTTTGTTAAGGAACATTTTATTCACGATTTTCTTTCCTGTAGCTCAGTGGTTAGAGCATGGCGCTGCAACACCAAGGTCATGGGTTCGAGCCCAGGGATTTCACTTAAAGTCCTTTTGGATAAAAACGTCTGCCAAATGCACAAATATAAATATAAAGATCCCAAGTTAACAGGCACAAACAAGTGTGATTACACATTAAAAAGTAATCTTTTAAAAAATGCACTCACTGCTTTTTTTGATAGATCTATTGTTTACTCTTTGTGAGTGGATTTTGTCCTAAGAATTTCTGCCTGTCATAGTCTGAATGTGTCCCGTTTTCCTTCAAACCATCTGCAATTCCAATTGTTCCAGTTTAGCCAAGCATATCCATGCAGTACATGACAGGCCTTTCTTATATGGACAGGTACTCTAAGACGAAATAAAGAAAATGTAAAAAAGTGAGACATAGGTCAACCATTTTTGTGGCTCTGGAGCTCATAATGAATTCTAATCATGGCCTTTCCCACTATAGCCCTCTGGAACCTCTGCGTACATTTCAGCTTTGCCCATCAAAATCCAGATTTGGCTCCATGGGAGCATTCAGTTCATTTTATAATCGCACTCCGATTGGGCTCACCCTTGAAATTTAGTTAAGAATCATGGTACCGTAAAAGTGATGTTAACATCGAGGCTGAAGGTATGTGCGATCCTGTGAAAAATGTCACATACTCTTAAGTAAACACATTTTTGTGTTTCTTCTGGGACAACACATTTTGTTGTCCTTTCAAATATTTAATATAAAATATGTTAAAATAACACATAATGTGTTAAAAAAACAAAACACTAACAGTGTGTTAAAATTAACACATCCTTTTTAAAAGTGTCGTCTGTATCTCAGCCAGGACACAGACCCACTAAATGAGCTCTAATATAATTTACAGAATGTTCCAGCGTTGGACATATTTAAGAAATATGAGGTTTGGGATGGTCATGTTCTCTGCTCCTGTATTTCTGGAAGGGAAAGCACTTGCGTTTTTGGAGGTGATCTGTACGAAGGCTGCCATGCTGTGGTGAGAGAGGGAACTGCAGTAAACACACATAAGTTATTGTAGTATTGCAGGAGTGTGTCCAAGATATTATATATGGGATGGTATTTTAATTTAATTTAATTTTGCCTGTCTTTGCTTTTATTAAAAATGAAGAGGGATGACTTATTTCTTTGAACAATAGTAAAGGAATAAATAGTGTTTACAAAAGTTGTTCAAGGAAGAGGGAAATTCTACCTTTAGATGACTTGTACATGTTTCAAAGCCGTTTTACAAAGGTTGCAAAATAGTGCCTTAAACACTCTCCAGTAAACAAGTCGTAGACTATGTGAAATTATACATTATAATCCTTCACTCAGATCTGTTTTCCAGCACAATTCAATCCAAATGTGTGCAGAAAATACTGATATAACTACTTAGTTCATTACTGATCTTAGTTGTTTAAACAGTTTTAAAAAGTGAATGTAATCTGAAATCCTGATAGAAAATTATTATCATATATATAAAAACAGACACTATATGGATAAAGAATAAGTATGAATATATACACTAACATGTTGTTGAGTAAATAGCTGTTTATGACAGACGGATCTCTTGAGATCAGACAATTGTAGTCTTCACTTTGTGATAGTTTTATCTTGTACAGCTAGTCGCCCTTTTTGGAGTCATTTGTGTCGAACAGTTTTAACGCTTCACTCATACTTTAACTTTACACTTTGCCTTACGCAGTGATTTAAATAAAGAAATAGGCTATAATTGTAACACTCCCATTTGTCCCTTGCCTGGTTTTCCCTTATTTTGCCCATGGGCGTTCATTTGTACACGCTTTTTGTGGATACCCGGTTTTTCCCGTTTTGTTTTCCCCTGACTCTTTATTATAGTCTGTTCAAGTCTGTTATATTCTTGCAACTGGTTGTTGTGGACTTTTAGTTTGTATTCCTTAATTCTTGTTTCCAGTGTCATGTTGTAGTTCTTTTGTTCATTGTCCCCCTGTTGATTGTCTCCCAGGTGTGTCTAGTTAGCTCTCATTAGTTTGTGTATATGTACCCCTGTGTTTCTCTTGTTAGTTGTCCGGTATTGTAATGTGTTCATTGTGCCTTGTTCTCTGCTTTGGTTTCACTGGATGTTACTTTTACATTAAACCTGATGCAAGTCTTAACTGTATAGTTTTAGTGGGACAGCTGCAACACGGTACAAAGACTGTGGACACGCCACTGTAGTATTGTGCTCCATAATTCCAAAAACACTCTCATACCTTCAATTTTACATACAGTAGTATGCAAGAAGATCTAATATTGCTTATAGGTAAGGTCCGCACTCATTGTTTCCCTGGCGCTTCTGTGTTCTTGATGTCTCTGCGCAGGTACCTGCGATCCTGAAGGACGACTCTAATGTCGGAGCTGTCGTGCTGCATGCGGGAGTGAACGACGTCAGGATGCGGCGGTCAGAGATCCTGAAGAGGGACTTCAGGAGTCTGATCGAGACTGTACGCAATGCATCCGAGGAGGGAATGAAAGGTTCAGTAGACTATTTGCGCTTAATCAATGGTTAATGTCATGGTGTATTGAACAGAAGCTGCTCTTTGTTAATAATTTTGATCTGTTCTGGGAGCGACCTAGGCTTTTCCGCCCCGACGGCCTGCACCCCAGCAGCATCGGAGTGGATCTTGCAACATCTCAAAGACGCTACGCACCATTTGACTAGTAAGTCAAAACTTTAACCATAGTCTGTGTTCCTCCCACTTGTAGTGACTGAGACCGATCAGACATGCAATAACTAGTTATATTTCTTAAATATAACAATAACACTCCTCACCCAACCAGCAAGCTAGTCGCCAGGGGGTCTACACCAAATTTGCAACTAACAAATAGGCAGGACCAGATCTCTGGTGACCATAGCAACCCACACCAAACCATCAAGATAAGAGTATTTTATGACCGGATGGAATGTAGGGAGCTGAACTCTCTTTACTCACTTTGGGGACAGACATACAATCCTAAATACATTGTAGGATCTGGCCTGACCAAAGGTTACCATTTGGGATCGTAAAACACCATGACCTCTCAGTAGGGGTCTAAACGGCGCCAGCACGTCTGATCCAACTGCCCTCCTCTAAAACATCCATCAATTGATCAGGATAGATTCCAACACACACACTCTGGACTTCAAAGGAATCCTAACAGGGAGGATGGGGTGTTTTCCCTAACATGGACACCAGATGTGTGTTAACAGAAATGAGGGCAAATGGTCAAATCAAGTCTTGAAAGTGTCTCTCCCTTTCTATCTTAAGCACAAAGAGTGGCTTTAATGGGTATAACCTATATCTCCATATTGTATTTTTGTCCCCATGTTATTCGGCCTCACCTATAACCTCAAAAGCATGTTTGTTAGTTGTATCCTGCTTATCTTTTCATTCTTGTACAAAACTTCAGGTCAATGTACTTATAATCCTGGCATGTTTTATATCTAAATGTTCTTCTTTTCATTCATTAAAAGATGGTGTATAGCACAGTAATGTGTTTTATACCATACTCCTTTTGTGTCCCTCTAAGAGTTTTACAGCGCCAAACCCCTAAGTGATCCTAAATGCAAATGGGATGAAAGGCGAAACAAAGAACTTTGATTTCGCGCCTAAAATCGTCTCATCGCATTGGATCGCCCACCTTGGAGGGGCGTGAAACCCCCAGGCTTAAAACATCCGGGAACGGAGCAATCGGTGCTCTTCAGTGTTCGCGAGTTTCAAGAACACCTCCTGAGACCTGTCTCTCTGCGGAGACAGTTTTTCTTGTTCGGCAGTCACTTCGGAAAAGTTCGTTTCTGACCTCATCCGCCAATCCGGCTCAACGGAAGGACCCGACGGATCGAAACCATAAAGACATCTGAAAACCACTTTCCACGGGCACAAGACCTTGTCCAAGCACACTCAAAGGAAACCAATGCAAGTATAGAAACTATCTGCTAAACAGCTGCGTTTAAGCCGTAACCCCTTTTACAAGGAGAGTGTCTTTGATGGTTCATGCAGATCTGAACATCCGTTTGTAATACTGCCAACCCTTTTGTTTGTTAATCTCTTACTTTTCTTTACTGTCTTTATGTTTCATGTTATGTTTGTTTTAACGTGTGTATATCTAGTTAGTTGTATTTGTTTCCCCTTTTTGTATAGTTAATAAACCCGCATTTGTATCTACAATCGAATTGTTGCTGTGTCTCCTTATCACGTATTAACGTCACTTAAACTGCTTGATTTCGTTATAATTTATGGAGCGGTACTGTACTACAGTAAGAGTGTTATGTTTCCAAGGCCAGGAAAGTAATATTTCTTAGACTTGATATACGATCTACTGATCCCTTGGTGGACGAGTGAATCTAGTTTGTTGTTATTATTAGGTCTGCTGAATCCTATAAAAGTGTATAAAATAGGTATAATTAATTATCCATATTTTACTGTGATCAAATTCATAGTTATCCCCGAAATACACTACAACATTTATATGGAAATGTACGTGTATTAATTTATAACCTCACCATGTATTGATGTTCTTGTTGTTATGTCTGTTTTAAACATTAATCCAAAGTATCCATGAATGTGTGTATAACTACTGGAATTATCAGATTTGTAGTAAACTCATGTTTGGTGTCTATGAGCTACATTTGTGATGTCCTTAATGTTGATGTTTGTTGTGTTTTGGTAACTCTTTTCATATTAGTTTTATCAAACTCTTAGACGTTTTCTTAGTGAACATCCAATCAGCTTTCACATGCAAAACACCACCTGAAAGACAAAGACAATTAACTTTGATCCAATCAGGAGATGGCAACTTTGGAGGGAGTCACGTCTGTAGGATGTGACATATTAGTTTTCAGTTTTTATTTAGTTTGTTCATAGATCGTTCGCTTCAGGTTTTTCGGTTCACAGGGGTTTGTAACCCTGCATCTCTAAAGGATGGACTAGAATAAGACTTCACCTGTACCCATAAGTTTGTGCCAGGCTGCGGCCTCGTCTTTCCAGATACAAATCCACTGCATAAAACTGGTTCTCTCTGACCACATCAGCCAAGATCAACTTGAGCCTCAACAAACTGCATCAGGACACTTTCTTTCTTTTGATGGGCAAGACGTTCAAGTATCAAACTTTGTCTTATTAATGGATGCATAGAGCATCATTAATCCTTTTAACAAAGGTGCTTTACAAGAAGAAACTGATGTTTTGTTCAGGCTATTGATCTTCTGAATATCATATACTGCCATAAATCCATGCTCTGTTCTTCTCTCTGCTTCAACTTCAACCTTCTTCCAACGCTTAACTGTATGTGTGTGTATGTTAGATTAGTATGTGTTTAGTCTAGGTAATAAAGCCCTGTTTTATTTCACACGTGACGTTGTTTGTAGTTCATGCTCATAATCCGTAGTCCCTAAAAATGGCGATTCTTGCTACCTGCTCGTAATGCTAAGTGATTTCCCCACATCATGAATTTTGATCCAGATAATTATAATTGATCATAATCAATTGAATTCATCCCAATTTGGGCTGATATTTGTTTCCCTTACAAAGGGTGGTGGAGAATATATATATTTCTTATAATTGTGATCAAAGCTCATGATAATTTTTACAAATTTGATGAAGAATAGTGTTTAAATAATACTGTTCCTCATTGAATACACTACATACTCAACTGTTAAGAATGTTACTGCTTAAATGCATAGAGACTGTCTGTCCCCCGAATAATAAAACAAAACTAGATTGTAAAGTTTGAGAACAAACTTTATGTTGGCTTGACAAAGCCTGTCCTGAAGAGTTTGAAATAGTTTGAAAGATTTTATCATAAAACTTTTTCTAACATAATGGAAAAAATTATGTGACCCCAGTGTGTAAAAAACGGGCTTAGTATGTTGTTAGCATGATAAGCATGTTCGCTATTATAATTAGCATGTTGCTAGTATGATACTCCCACCCATGAGTGAAACGAACCAACACCCGTGTCTCTATGATGTTCTGATGCAGAGATATAGGTATTGCTAAACAGTTTCTAAGCTAACCTTTTTGGTTGCTATGGGCGTGGCTTAGCATTTTACAGATGATGATACTTCAAGCTATGATTGAAACGAGCCAAGCTGCATGTCTATACTATGTTCTGATGTAGAGATATAGGTATTTCTAAACGGTTGCTAGGTTAACCTGTTTGGTTGCTATGGGCATGGCTTACCATCTGTCAGTTGATGATACTCTAAGCTATGAGTGAAACGAACCAACCCTTGTGTCTCTACGATGTTCTGATGCAGAGATATAGGTCTATGCAATCTATTTTTGTTTTATTATTCGGGGGACTGACACAGTCTCTATGCATTTGGAAGATCATTCTAATAGATAATATCTAATAAATAAATAAATAAATGCAATTTTGGAGAGCTCTTACACCCCAGGGGTACAACTTACACCTCATTGTGAGGTAAGTTCTTACAGAGCCTGCCAGCTGCTTCAAACGTGTTAACTAGCAAGTTTCTATGACATCCTTACTTTGAGTTATGAGCAGTCAAAGTTTGTTGCAATGTTAAGTCTTTGGGAAATTAGGTGGTTTTGAGAGTCTGGTTTTCGAAAACCAGAACCTGGATCAGTTAGAAAAGATATAGCAACTCAAGTCAGACCAGTTTGAAGGTTTGTGGAAAGTTTGGTGGGTGTAGCTTGAAAGCTTTAGGAGTAGCAGTCAGAAATTTTGGGGACGACAAGAATAATGATAAAAATAATAATAATAAGCTTAGTATAATGCTTAGTATTAGATCACTAAATTCAAAGGCAAAATTTAAATGTAAATTAAATGATCACAGACAAACCTGGCTTAAACCAAATGATTATTTTGGTTTAAATGAGTCTTCCACACCAATCTACTGTTATATGCATGAGACACTTCCGGTTGGTCGAGGTGGTGGTGTTGCAACAATCTTTAGAGACTTTCTTACTGTAACTCAGAGAACGGAGCATAATTTAAATCATTTGAAGTGCTTGTGTTGAACATAATTGTTCCAAAAAAAAAAACATCCATCCATCCATCCATCCATCCATCTTCTTCCGCTTATCCGGGCCAGGTCACAGCAGCAGTCTAAGCAGGGACGCCCAGACTTCCCTCTCCCTAGACACTTCCTCTAGCTCTTCCGGGGGGACACCGAGGCGTTCCCAGGCCAGCCGGGAGACATAGTCCCTCCAGCGTGTCCTAGGTCTTCCCCGGGGTCTCCTCCCGGTGGGACATGCCCGGAACACCTTCCCGGGAAGGCGTCCAGGGGGCATCCGGAAAAGATGCCCGAGCCACCTCAGCTGGCCCCTCTCGATGTGGAGGAGCAGCGGATCTACTCTGAGCTCCTCCCGAGTGACCGAGCTTCTCACCCTATCTTTAAGGGATCGCCTAGCCACCCTGCGGAGAAAGCTCATTTCGGCCTCCTGTATCCGGGATCTTGTCCTTTCGGTCATGACCCACAGCTCATGACCATAGGTGAGAGTAGGAACGTAGATTGACCGGTAAATCGAGAGCTTCGCCTTGCGGCTCAGCTCCTTCTTCACCACGACAGACCGGTACAGCGACCGCATGACTGCAGAAGCTGCACCGATCCGTCTGTCAATCTCCCGTTCCATCCTTCCCTCACTCGTGAACAAGACCCCTAGATACTTGAACTCCTCCACTTGAGGAAGGAACTCTCCACCTACCTGAAGTGAGCAAGCCACCCTTTTCCGACTGAGAACCATGGCCTCAGATTTGGAGGTGCTGATTCTCATCCCAGCCGCTTCACACTCGGCTGCAAACCGTCCCAGTGCATGCTGAAGGTCCTGGTCTGATGGGGCCAGCACGACGACATCATCCGCAAAGAGCAGAGATGATATCGTGTGGTCCCCAAACCCGACGCCCTCCGGCCCCTGGCTGCGCCTAGAAATTCTGTCCATAAAAATTATGAACAGAACCGGCGACAAAGGGCAGCCCTGCCGGAGTCCAACATGCACCGGAAACAAGTCTGACTTACTGCCGGCAATGCGAACCAAGCTCCTGCTCCGGTCGTACTGGGACCGGATAGCCCTTAGCAAAGGGTCCCGAATCCCATACTCCCGGAGCACCCTCCAAAAGATGCCGCAGAGGGACAAAGTTGAATGCCTTCTCCAAATTCACAAAACACATGTGGATTGGTTGGGCAAACTCCCATGAACCCTCCAGCACCCTGGAGAGGGTATAGAGCTGGTCCAGTGTTCCACGACCGGGACGGAAACCACACTGTTCCTCCTGAATCCGAGGTTCTACCATCGGCCGGATTCTCCTCTCCAGTACCCTGGCATAGACTTTCCCGGGGAGGCTGAGAAGTGTGATATCCGATAGTTGGAGACCTTACCGCCACAGTTCCAAGTGGCCCGCGTTGACAATGGAGGTGGAGAACATGGTCCACTCGGACTCAATATCTCCAGACATTCTCGGGATCTGGTCGAAGCTCTGCGGAGGTGGAAGTTGAAGATCTCTCTGACAGGCGATTCGGCCAAACGTTCCCAACAGACCCTCACAGTACGTTTGGGTCTGCCGAGTCTGTCCAGCTTCCTCCCCCGCCATCGGATCCAACTCACCACCAGGTGGTGATCAGTTGACAGCTCCGCCCCTCTCTTCACCCGAGTGTCCAAGACATACGGCCGTAGGTCAGATGAAACAACTACAAAGTCGATCATCGACCTCCGGCCAAGTGTGTCCTGGTGCCATGTGTACTGATGGACACCCTTATGCTTGAACATGGTGTTCGTTATGGCCAAACTGTAACTAGCACAGAAGTCCAATAACAGAACACCACTCGGGTTCAGATCAGGGGGGCCGTTCCTCCCAATCACGCCCCTCCAGGTGTCACTGTCGTTGCCCACGTGGGCGTTGAAGTCCCACAGCAGAACGACGGAGTTCCCAGTCGGGGCGCTTTCCAGCACCCCTCCAAGAGTCTCCAAGAAGGCCGGGTACTCTACACTGCCATTTGGCCCATAGGCGCAAACGACAGTGAGAGACCTATCCCCGACCCGAAGGCGCAGGGAAGCGACCCTCTCGTTCACCGGGGTAAACTCCAACACATGGCGGCTGAGCTGGGGGGCTATAAGCAAACCCACACCAGCCCGCCGCCTCTCACCATGGGCAATTCCAGAGTGGTGAAGAGTCCATCCTCCCTCGAGGAGAGTAGTTCCAGAGCCCAAGCTGTGCGTAGAGGTGATCCCGACTATTTCTAGTCAGAATCTCTGAACCTCACGCACAATCTCAGGCTCCTTCCCCGTCAGAGAGGTGACATTCCATATCCCTAGAGCTAGATTCCGCGTCCAGGGACTGGACTGCCTTCGACTGCCGACCGATCCACTTTGCACCGGCCCCTTACGGTCCCTCCTGCAGGTGGTGGGTCCACGGGAGGGTGGCCCCACGTCGCTCCTTCGGGCTGTGCCCGGCCGGACCCCATGGGGGGAGGCCCGACCACCAGGCGCTCGCATACGAGCCCCAACCCCGGGCCTGGCTCCAGGTTGGGAGCCCGGCTGCGCCATACCGGGCGACGTCACGGTCCTCCAATTAATTGTCATCATAAGGGTTTTGTGAACCGCTCTTAGTCTGACCCGTCGCCTAGGACCTGTTTGCCTTGGGAGACCCTACCAGGGGCATATAGCCCCAGACAACATAGCTCCTAGGGTCTTTCGGGTGCTCAAACCCCTCCACCACGGTAAGGTGGCAGTTCAAGGAGGGGCAGTTAAAAAAAAAACATGTTTCTTTTAAACTGGCTATAGACCCCCTGGGCCTTACACTGATTTTCTGAAAGAGTTTGCGGACTTCTCATCGGACCAGTTGGTTAACGTTGATAAAGTACTGATTGTCTGAGATTTTAATATCCACGTAGATAGGGCTAATGATGCATTAGCAGTGGCGTTTACAGAGCTCCTACACCCTTTTGGAGTAACACAACCCATCAATAGACCCACTCATCGATTTAATCATACGCTAGACTTGATTATATCTCATGGAGCCAATCTAACCAAAACAGATATTATACCTCAAAACGACGATGTCACAAATTACCATCTTATAACATGTACACTGCACACTGCAGAAGTCCGCCGTATAATTTGTTATCGACAGGGTAGAACAATTACCTCGACTACTAAAGATAGTTTTGCAAAGAGCTTGCCAGATCTGACTCCTTCAATAACCTTACCAATAAATACAGAATTGCTCGATGACATGAGCAGCAATATGGGCACTATTTTCTCTAACACATTAGAAGCTGTTGTGTCATGAACAAGGGTGGTGAGGACAGAGGACCCAAATGCAAGACAGCGGGTAAGGGGTTAACAGACTATAATAAATAATAAATACAAAGCAAACACTCACGAGGGGGTAACAGAACAAAACATGGCAAAAAACAGGACAAAGGACTAACTCTAGGTAGCCCCCTCAATTTCGCGAGCAGTCCACGTGGCCATCGGGCTAACAGGCTCGCGGAAACTGTCTCGCGGACGCCGCGCGGGGAAGACCCCAGATTTTTCGGGGGTCCGACGCCTTGGTCAACCGAAGGTGAGGGGGCCCCGAGCAGACCTGGGGCGAAAGCGCGCCCCCCCACCCGAGGGGGTCCCGACGGGAGACGCGCCAAGCGGACAGCCCCCCAGCCGCGCTTCGGCGGTCGACCACAGTGTGGCGCCAAGCCCGTCCGCGGCCCAACTAAAGCCAATGGGGCTCGTCCCATTGGCGTAGTCCAGGGGTGGGCCGTCGGCGCTTCCCCCGGATGTCCGCGAACGTGATATTCATCCCACTGCCAGACTATCTTTGGCAGGTGGTCCCGGGACCCCGTTTCCTCTCGCCGATTGGTCCCTCTTTTGGCGGGCGACGCCCCCTGACACGCCCCCCGTACCACCAAAGCACTATTTGTCCACTGACCAACTACTTTTGCCAAAGTGGTCAGGTGACCACGGGGGTCGACCCCCGCCCCCCCCCGTACCACGGAAGCACTATTTGACCACTAACCAACTACTTTTGCCAAAGTGGTCAGGTGACCACGGGGGTCGACCCCCGCCCCCCCCCCGTACCACGGGGGCACTATTTGACCACTAACCAACTACTTTTGCCAAAGTGGTCAGGTGACACGGGGGTCGACCCCCGCCCCCCCCCCATACCACGGGGGCACTATTTGACCACTTACAAACTAAATTTGGACATGTCCACCTGCAGTTTATAGTAATGGGCCACAGGTATTCAGTTGGTGGACACACTTTAGAATAATCTATATGCAATGAAGACCCTGTTAGTCTGTTGGTACACTTAAGTAGACATGCATATGTTAGCAGCAACTCACAGAGTGCTTTATTTTGCTTAAAAAATGCATTTTTCTAAACGGAGAAATGTCCACCTGCAGTTTATTTTAAAGGGCCACACGTATTGAGTTGGTGGACACACTTTAGAATCATCTATATGCATTATGGACCCTGTTAGTCTGTTGGTACACTTTAATAGACATACATATGTAAGCAGCAACTCACAGAATGCATATTTATGCTTAAAAAATGAAGTTCCACGAACTCACTACGTGGTCCATTCATATAAGCTGCAGGTGGACACTTCCTGTATGACTTAGTGAAAAACGGGGCAAATGTCCACCTGCAGTTTACTCCACACATATTAGTTGGTGGACACACTTTAGAATCATCTATATGCATTATGGACCCTGTTAGTCTGTTGGTACACTTTAATAGACATACATATTAGCAGCAACTCACAGAATGCATTTATGCTTAAAAAATGAAGTTCCACGAACTCACTACACGTGGTCCATTCATATAAACTGCAGGTGGACACTTCCTGTATGACTTAGTGAAAAACGGGGCAAATGTCCACCTGCAGTTTATTTTTAAGGGCACACATATTAAGTTGGTGGACACACTTTAGAATCATCTATATGCATTATGGACCCTGTTAGTCTGTTGGTACACTTTAATAGACATACATATGTAAGCAGCAACTCACAGAATGCATATTTATGCTTAAAAAATGAAGTTCCACGAACTCACTACACGTGGTCCATTCATATAAACTGCAGGTGGACACTTCCTGTATGACTTAGTGAAAAACGGGGCAAATGTCCACCTGCAGTTTATTTTAAAGGGCCACACTATTAAGTTGGTGGACACACTTTAGAATCATCTATATGCATTATGGACCCTGTTAGTCTGTTGGTACACTTTAATAGACATACATATGTAGCAGCAACTCACAGAATGCATATTTATGCTTAAAAAATGAAGTTCCACGAACTCACTACACGTGGTCCATTCATATAAGCTGCAGGTGGACACTTCCTGTATGACTTAGTGAAAAACGGGGCAAATGTCCACCTGCAGTTTAAAGCCACACATATTAGTTGGTGGACACACTTTAGAATCATCTATATGCATTATGGACCCTGTTAGTCTGTTGGTACACTTTAATAGACATACATATGTAAGCAGCAACTCACAGAATGCATATTTATGCTTAAAAAATGAAGTTCCGAACTCACTACATGTGGTCCATTCATATAAACTGCATGTGGTCCTTTCCACCTGCAGATTACAGTAGTAGTCCACACATATTAGTTGGTGGACACACTTTAGAATCATCTATATGCATTATGGACCCTTAGTCTGTTGGTACACTTTAATAGACATACATATGTTAGCAGCAACTCACAGAATGCATATTTATGCTTAAAAAATGAAGTTCCACGAACTCACTACACGTGGTCCATTCATATAAACTGCAGGTGGACACTTCCTGTATGACTTAGTGAAAAACGGGGCAAATGTCCACCTGCAGTTTATTTTAAAGGGCCACACTATTAAGTTGGTGGACACACTTTAGAATCATCTATATGCATTATGGACCCTGTTAGTCTGTTGGTACACTTTAATAGACATACATATGTAAGCAGCAACTCACAGAATGCATATTTATGCTTAAAAAATGAAGTTCCACGAACTCACTACATGTGGTCCATTCATATAAACTGCAGGTGGACACTTCCTGGTGCCATATTTGTAGTCCTTTGTAGTTTCTTGATAATACTTTTTGTCCAATTATCATATATATGATTCCTTATTCTTGGTACACTTTAATAGACATACATATGTAGCAGCAACTCACAGAATGCATATTTATGCTTAAAAAATGAAGTTCCACGAACTCACTACACGTGGTCCATTCATATAAACTGCAGGTGGACACTTCCTGTATGACTTAGTGAAAAACGGGGCAAATGTCCACCTGCAGTTTATGAGACTAGGCCACACTATTAAGTTGGTGGACACACTTTAGAATCATCTATATGCATTATGGACCCTGTTAGTCTGTGGTACACTTTAATAGACATACATATGTTAGCAGCAACTCACAGAATGCATATTTATGCTTAAAAAATGAAGTTCCACGAACTCACTACATGTGGTCCATTCATATAAACTGCAACCTGCAGATTACAGTAGTAGTCCACACATATTAGGTTGGTGGACACACTTTAGAATCATCTATATGCATTATGGACCCTGTTAGTCTGTTGGTACACTTTAATAGACATACATATGTAAGCAGCAACTCACAGAATGCATATTTATGCTTAAAAAATGAAGTTCCACGAACTCACTACATGTGGTCCATTCATATAAACTGCAGGTGGACACTTCCTGTATGACTTAGTGAAAAACGGGGCAAATGTCCACCTGCAGTTTATGAGAATAGGCCACACTATTAAGTTGGTGGACACACTTTAGAATCATCTATATGCATTATGGACCCTGTTAGTCTGTTGGTACACTTTAATAGACATACATATTAAGCAGCAACTCACAGAATGCATATTTATGCTTAAAAAATGAAGTTCCACGAACTCACTACATGGTCCATTCATATAAACTGCATGCGGTCCTTTCCACCTGCAGATTAGTAGTAGTCCACACATATTAGGTTGGTGGACACACTTTAGAATCATCTATATGCATTATGGACCCTGTTAGTCTGTTGGTACACTTTAATAGACATACATATATTAGCAGCAACTCACAGAATGCATATTTATGCTTAAAAAATGAATTTCCACCAACTCACTACACGTGGTCCATATAAACTGCAGGTGGACACTTCCTGTATGACTTAGTGAAAAACGGGGCAAATGTCCACCTGCAGTTTATTTTAAAGGCCACACTATTAAGTTGGTGGACACACTTTAGAATAATCTATATGCATTATGGACCCTGTTAGTCCGTTGGTACACTTTAATAGACATACATATGTTAGCAGCAACTCCCAGAATGCTTATTTATGCTTAAAAAATGAAGTTCCACGAACTCACTACATGTGGTCCATTCAAATAAACTGCAGGTGGACACTTCCTGGGTGCCATGTTTGTAGTCCTTTGTAGTTTTTCTTGATAATTACTTTTTTGTCCAATGTATTCATATATACGATTAAAGAAACACCTTATTCCCTTAGTACACTTTATTAGACATACATATGTTAGTATCATTTCACAGAAGGCTGAATTATACCCTAAAAAGGGTTGTCCACCAACTCACTACACGTGGTCCATTCATATAAATTGCTGGTGGTCACTTCCTGCATGACTTGGCGAAAAACGAGAAATGTCCACCTGCAATTTATTTGAATGGGCCACGTGTATGAAGTTGGTGGACATAATACTTATTAACAATGTTTAACTGAAAAATATTTATTTATATGTTTCAAAAACCACATTATTCAATGAGAACACTTTATTGTTCGCATATATGTTGGTATCAAATCATTTAATGCTCATTTTGACTATTAAGATAGCCTCTTTTATGTTCAAGGCCTCATTTTCAATCATCCATTGAAATGAATGGGTTGCAGAGTAATACATAAAAAATGATATAAAATACTTTTTGGGCACCCACGCATTTGGCCTTTCATTATGTCGCTTGTGGGACTGTGACGCAAGTGACTGTGATGTTTGGGGTCTCTCGGGACCCTCAGGGCCTTTGTGGAAAATGTCCTTGTATACATTACATTTTCATGGAACACCTTCCCATGGTCTGTTCTATGAAGTCACTGACGCATACACGCGCTGTTATTACATTGCGTGCATGCTCCTAGGCCTGCTCTATGCACGATGCATTCAGTGACGCATACACGCATTCAGTGACGCATACACGCATTCAGTGACGCATAGACTCTCCCTATTTTGACCTTTTGACCCCTAAACAAAGTCACAAAGTCGCCCGACTTTTCCGCACGACCGGTGGATGATGGGCGGTTGCTTGTGACCCGGTTTCGGATCGGTTGACCCTGTCGGGGCCACGTCCACGAAACCCATATGGAAAAGCCATTCAAATAAGCTATACGAGGAAATTTCCAGGAAGGTCCGAGGGGTCCCATATTTTAGATTCTGGTCCGTCGGGCGGCCCCCGACAACATATCGAGAGCACATCGCCCTAGAGGATTAGGGAATGTTTTTTGCACCCAATCACAAGATTAAGCACAAAGCCTTGTCTCTCACATACCACTGAACAGCATTATGAAGGTTTAGTGTTGGGGAGGTAGATTTTTTAGGAAAGGTCTAAGAACTTTGGACATTTGGGGGATGAATGGGGGGCTTCTAGACAACAATAATCTGAAATATCCAGACCCTTCGGCCTATCGTTTCCCAACGGGAGGGCTTCCACCTACCATCTATGCCAATGCGTTTTCATTAACTGATTCGTGGACGACTCTCCCTATTTTGATCTTTTTCGCCCTAAACATAGTCACAAAGTCGCCCGGCTTTCCCGCACGACCGGTGGATGATGGGCGGTTGCTTGTGACCCGGTTTCGGATCGGTTGACCCTGTCGGGGCCACGTCCACGAAACCCATATGAAAAGCCATTCAAATAAGCTATACGAGGAAAATTTCCAGGAAGGTCCGAGGGGTCCCATATTTTAGATTCTGGCCCGTCGGGCGGCCCCCGACAACATATCGAGAGCACATCGCCCTAGAGGATTAGGGAATGTTTTTTGCACCCAATCACAAGATTAAGCACAAAGCCTTGTCTCTCATATACCACTGAACAGCCTTGTGAAGCTTTCAGAGGTGGGGAATGGGGGGTTTTCAGAAAAAGGTCTAAGAACTTTGGACATTTGGGGGATAAATGGGGGGCTTCTAGACAACAATAATCTGAAATATCCAGACCCTTCGGCCTATCGTTTCCCAACGGGAGGGCTTCCACCTACAATCTATGCCAATGCGTTTTCATTAACTGATTCGTGGACGACTCTCCCTATTTTGATCTTTTTACCCCTAAACATAGTCACAAAGTCGCCCGGCTTTCCCGCACGACCGGTGGATGATGGGCGGTTGCTTGTGACCCGGTTTCGGATCGGTTGACCCTGTCGGGGCCACGTCCACGAAACCCATATGGAAAAGCCATTCAAATAAGCTATACGAGGAAATTTCCAGGAAGGTCCGAGGGGTCCCATATTTTAGATTCTGGCCCGTCGGGCGGCCCGACAACATATCGAGAGCACATCGCCCTAGAGGATTAGGGAATGTTTTTTGCACCCAATCACAAGATTAAGCACACAGCCTTGTCTCTCATATACCACTGAACAGCCTTGTGAAGCTTTCAGAGGTGGGGGATGGGGGGTTTTCAGAAAAAGGTCTAAGAACTTTGGACATTTGGGGATAAATGGGGGGGCTTCTAGACAACAATAATCTAAAATATCCAGACCCTTCGGCCTATCGTTTCCCAACGGGAGGGCTTCCACCTACAATCTATGCCAATGCATTTTCGTGGACGACTCTCCCTATTTTGAGCCCGGCTTGTCTGCATGATTGGTGGATGATGGACGGTTGCTCATGTCTATATGCTATATGCGTGATGCATGCACGTGTGGTTATTTAGCATGTGCATGCGTCACGGTCTCTTATGTGCATGATGCATTCAGTGACGCATACAGCGCATGCATGTTTTACGGTCTGCTCTATGCATCACACATGCAGTGACGCATGCAGGGCGAGCATGCATGGCATTCTGCTCTATGCATCACGCATGCAGGGCGAGCATGCGTGGCATCTGCTCTATGCGCAACGCATGCAGAGCGCGCACGCTACACGGACTGCTCTATGCATGACGCATGCAGTGACGCATACAGCCCGTCACGGTCTGCTCTACGCATGACGCATGCAGGGACGCATGCAGGGCGCGCACGCGTGGCGGAAGGCCTTCCACCTGTCACCTATCCAATACGTTTTTGATAGGGGGTTTGTAAACAGGCCACTCTAATTAGACCTTTGAGGATAAACTGAGCGTTCTACAAGTTGTTGCTAACATATGTGTGTCTAATGAAGTGCACTGACTGAATAATGTGGTAGTTGATGCATTTAAATGAATATAAAGGCACATTTTTGCTAATAAGTGGGTTGTCCACCAACTGAATACACGTGGCCCATACATATAAACTGCTCGAGGAACTTTCCCGCAAGGCCGGCGGAGGGTCCGACGGGCCCGAAACCTCACGGGCACTTGCGTCCCGGTCCCCCAAAAGACATACCGAAAGGTCAAAAGTCCTGGTCCTCCAGAAGTATTTTATAACCTTTTTAATGTAAACTAAAAAGCACAGTGATTTCAATGGCAGACACTTAGAAATGAGGGCTGTTTTAGCTATGTACTCATCCACTTTTAAACCCTTAAAGAAGAAGCCACGGACCCGAAACTGCAGGGCCTGATTCGGGGGTCCGTGACAGTGGTCGCTGAAAGGCTCGATGTCCTCTGACCTTAGAAACCTTGTTTTCTGGACCTTTGTTCACACCCTGACCTTCAACATATAAGATTCCCGATTTTTGTCAAAACTGAACATTTTACGTGCTTTCCTAAACCTGTGTGTGTCTAAAAGAGTGTTCTCACTGAACAGTGTCGTTTCTGACACCTAGAAATGAATATATACACTTTAAATATTGTTAAAAAGCATCATGTCCACCAACCTACTACACGTGGTCCACTAATATAAACCACACGTGGACAGGCAATGCAAAACACACTAGAAAATGGATCCATTTTCTAGTTAGAACACACTGGAAAATGGATTGCATTGATATTGCTTTTTAACAATGTTTTAAAAGAGTCAGAAACAACACGATTCATTGAGAACACTCTTTTAGACACATATGTTAGAAACAGCTCGTAAAATGACGAGTTTGACCTAAATTCTGTCATCTAATACGTCGAATATGATGTTGTCCACGTGCAGTTTATCGAATGGGCCAGGAATAAATGCTTGGTGGACATTGCACAGAAAGGGCATTTTAAACGTGTAAATATTATTTTTTTGTTTTAAAAACCACAAAGCTCGATTGCCACGCCCCCTCAGACAAACATATGTCAGTCCCGAGTGGCAAAACGCAGGTTCTGGTAGTAGTTGGGAAGCGGACAGAAAGTGGTTTGGTGGTCGGGGGCGTGGCCATGGAAGGGTCTGCGGGGTCGAAGGTCAAATCGGCACCCATAGTTGATCAGCGGACAAATAGTTGTTACGTGGACGCTGCACCCATGGGCAGTAAGCTGGCACCCGCCCCCCATGCAAACAAATGAGTCGTGGTACTCGTATCATGTTGGAGGACGAGCGGGGAAGCCGAACTACATGGATAAACCTGTGAGGGACGCATATGATGTTCGTGGACAGAGGGCTTGGGGGTCTCCGAGGGGTGCCATGGGCGCGAGAGCGCCCCTAGAGTTGTCCTCACACCCCCTATCCGGGGCCAGCAGAAAAAGAAATGGTCTTACCACAGGGTAAGGTGAAATCACCCACTTCCCATTTAGATAGACGCTACGTGTCAGGTTTTTTCACACTACGATCCATCGCAACACTATGCGGCAAATGGCAGATTATTTGAATGGGACTTTTTCCACGAACCCCCTTTGTACTTCCTAAACTCACACTAACACTTGACATTATACTACAAAACCTGGACTAAAAAAGACACAGGACTCACCACGGATGACACTAATAATGAACCAGCACAAGACAAAGACACGAGGTCAATATAAAGGGAACCTAATCAAGAGGGGGACATAATGAACGAACCAGAATTGAACCCAGCAGGCAATAGACTTATGGAGAACTGCTCGTGTGAGGCACACCTCCTCCTTGGCCTCCGGCAGGGGGACTCAGACATTTTTGAGTTCACTGAGGAATTCCTGACGGCAGCAGAACAATGCTGCTTTGGCGAGGAGGAGTTAAAGGTGATTTTTAATAGCTGCCTCACCGAGCCACTCTCCCGGTCAGAGATGCGGATGCCTGGACTTCTCTGATCTGGTACGCTATACCGGGAATCAGGATCTGTCCAGCGCCTCAGCACGTCCGACCTCTCCGACCCGCTTAGAGGCGATTCCTGTGGAATGCCTTCTCAGGGTGGGTACAATCACCCTGGGGACTGCCCGATCCTCTGCCTCAGGTCCCGCTTCTCCACCCCCGGACTCCAGCCTCCTAGGCAAGCATGGGAGGAGGGAGTCCTGGGGTTCCGCGTCCAGTCCGATGCAGCCGGCGTCCTGCCCAGTGCGCAGTCCGGTGCAGCTGGTGTCCAGTCCGGTATCCTGTCCGATGTGTCAGTCGGCCTTCCAGTACATAGTCCCTCCCAAACCCTTTTATTATTTTTGCTTGTCTGCCCCTAGTTTTGTTTTCCATGTTTTGTTTGATCTTGTCTGTTTCCCAGTCGGTCTTGTCTTCTTAGTCTTCCACTTGGTGAACACCTGGGGGTGTTCATTAAAGGGGGGGCTTCTGTCATTGGTCTGCCTGAGCTGTGCATTCACAACCTGAGCACTGTGCTGGTTTACATCAACTGCACTTTTATTTCTAATTTATTTTTATTCTGCTCTTATTCTTTTTATATATACACTCACATTTTTAATCAATTTTATTGCTGTTTTATTGTTTCTTAAAATCTGAAGAATTTTTTATCTTAAATCATTTGCATTTTAAAGATACGTCTTATTTCTTTCTGTCAATCATTTTATGTTAAGCACTTTGAAATGCTCTGTGTATGAAATGTGCTATATAAATAAACTTGCCTTGCCTTGCCTTGCCTTCATGTCATGTCTATTCTTGGTCTTGAGGCGGGTCCATGACAAAGCCATGTGTTGAGATGTTTTGTACTTAACAGCTTGCCATACTGTCTCTCCGGTCCGCGTCTATGTTACCGCAATCTCGTTTCCTCGTTACTCTTCCCTGAGTGTTTCATTACCCACAGCTGACCCTTGTTAATTATCCTTTGTCTGTCTCCCTTTAAAACATCCTTGTGTTCATTGTCCTGTACTCGTTCATTGTACTTTGTACCTTGTACCATGTGCTTTGTTTCTGTGCTTGTGAGCGGTGTTCCCTGTTATTTGGATTACCTTGCCTTGTGTTACCTTGCCTTACGTTTACCTTACCCTGTCTCATCTTGCCCTGCCTTGTGTTTTTGATGTTGTGTCGTGTTTAGTTTCTTAGTTTTATGTCCTGCTGTTTTTGCCCCCACGTGGGAAGTATTTTGGTTTCTGTTTTTTATCATTAGTTCTGTCCTCGTTAGCCCCTCGTGGGTCTTTTGTTTTGTCATATTATTAAAGTTTTTTGTTATCCCCTACGTCTGCCTGCGCTTGGGTTCGTCTCCTCTCCATATCCGTGACATGTTGCACCTATGAAATTAAAAAAGATTAATGAGAATAACATAGCACCATGGTACAATAGCACCACTCGTGCCCTTAAAAGAGAAGCACGTAAACTGGAGCGCAAATGGAAACAAACTCAGTTAGAGGTATTTAAAATTGCGTGGAAAGAGTGCAAACTGTTATAAAAAGGCACTAAAAGCAGCTAAGGCTGAGCACCTCCGAAACCTCATAGAAACAAAGACAAACAATCCAAGGTTTTAATTTGGTACAGTTGCTAAAATAACAAATAAACAGACATCACCTGACCTGGTTATTCCGCCTCACCTTGGTAGCAATTTTTTTACAGAGAAAATTGAAAACATACGAGACAAAATAGTAAAAACTCAACCTCCAAGTCTGTCCTATGAATCAACCATCGCCCCAAAAGAAAAGCTACATTGTTTTTCACCTATAAAACTGTAATTCACTACTTAGTGGTTCAATTCAATTCAATTCAAGTTTATTTATATAGCGCTTTTCACAATGTGCATTGTTCCAAAGCAGCTTTACAGGAGAAAATAAGAAAACACAGAGGTAAAACACAGCACAGTGCATGGTGTTTATAGGGCATGCAAGATCATTCTAAATATAATATCTAATAAATAAATAAATGGATGCAGTCTCCCGGTCCCTTCCTTGAACTGCCACCTTACCGTGGTGGAGGGGTTTGAGTACCCGAAAGACCCTAGGAGCTATGTTGTCTGGGGCTATATGCCCCTGGTAGGGTCTCCCAAGGCAAACAGGTCCTAGGCGATGGGTCAGACTAAGAGCTGTTCAAAAATCCCTTATGATGACAAAAAATTTGAGGACCGTGACGTCGCCCGGCATGGCGCAGCCGGGGCCCCACCCTGGAGCCAGGCCTGGGGTTGGGGCTCGTATGCGAGCGCCTGGTGGTCGGGCCTCCCCCCATGGGGTCCGGCCGGGCTTAGCCCGAAGGAGCGACGTGGGGCCACCCTCCCGTGGACCCACCACCTGCAGGAGGGACCGTAAGGGGCCGGTGCAAAGTGGATCGGGCGGCAGTCTCTGGACGCGGAATCTAGCTCTAGGAACATGGAACGTCACCTCTCTGACGGGGAAGGAGCCTGAGATTGTGCGTGAGGTTCAGAGATTCCGACTAGAGATAGTCGGGATCACCTCTACGCACAGCTTGGGCTCTGGAACCACACTCCTCGAGGGAGGATGGATTCTTCACCACTCTGGAGTTGCCCATGGTGAAAGGCAGCGGGCTGGTGTGGGTTTGCTTATAGCCCCCCAGCTCAGCCGCCATGTGCTGGAGTTTACCCCGGTGAACAAGAGGGTCGCTTCCCTGCGCCTTCGGGTCGGGGATAGGTCTCTCACTGTCGTGTGCGCCTATGGGCCAAACGGCAGTGTAGAGTACCCGGCCTTCTTGGAGACTCTGGGAGGGGTGCTGGAAAGCGCCCCGACTGGGGACTCCATCGTTCTGCTGGGGGACTTCAACGCCCATGTGGGCAACGACAGTGACACCTGGAGGGGCGTGATTGGTAGGAACGGCCCCCCTGATCTGAACCCAAGTGGTGTTCTGTTATTGGACTTCTGTGCTAGTTACAGCTTGGCCATAACGAACACCATGTTCAAGCATAAGGGTGTCCATCAGTGCACATGGCACCAGGACACCCTTGGCCGGAGGTCGATGATCGACTTTGTGGTTGTTTCATCTGAACTACGGCCGTATGTTTTGGACACTCGGGTGAAGAGAGGGGCGGAGCTGTCAACTGATCACCACCTGGTGGTGAGTTGGATCCGATGGCGGGGGAGGAAGCTGGACAGACTCGGCAGACCCAAACGTACTGTGAGGGTCTGTTGGGAACGTTTGGCCGAATCCCCTGTCAGAGAGATCTTCAACTTCCACCTCGACCTCCGGCAGAGCTTCGACCAGATCCCGAGGGAGTCTGGAGATATTGAGTCCGAGTGGACCATGTTCTGAGTGACCTCAATTGTCAACGCGGCCACTCAGAGCTGTGGCCGCAAGGTCTCCGGTGCCTGTCGAGGCGGAAATCACCGAACCCGGTGGTGGACACCGGAAGTAAGGGATGCCGTCAAGCTGAAGAAGGAGTCCTATCGGGCCTGGCTGGCTTGTGGGACTCCCGAGGCAGCTGACAGGTACCGACAGGCCAAGCGGACTGCAGCCCGGGTGGTTGGGGAGGCAAAAACTCGGGCCTGGGAGGAGTTCGGTGAGTCCATGGAGAAGAACTATCGGTCGGCCTCGAAGAGATTCTGGCAAACCATCCGGCGCCTCAGGAGGGGGAAGCAGTGCCCTACCAACGCTATTTACAGTGGTGGGGGGCAGCTGTTGACCTCGACCGGGGATATCATCGGGCGGTGGAAGGAATACTTCGAGGATCTCCTCAATCCCGCCGTCACGTTCCATTGAGGAAGCAGAGGCTGAGGGCTCAGAGGCGGACTCGTCATCACCCAGGCTGAAGTCACCGAGGTAGTCAAGAAACTCCTCGGTGGAAGGGCACCGGGGGTGGATGAGATCCGCCCTGAGTACCTCAAGTCTCTGGATGTTGTGGGGCTGTCTTGGCTGACACGCCTCTGCAGCACCGCGTGGCGGTCGGGGACAGTGCCCTTGGACTGGCAGACGGGGTGGCGGTCCCTCTTTTTAAGAAGGGGGACCGGAGGGTGTGCTCCAACTATCGGGGGATCACACTTCTCAGCCTCCCCGGGAAAGTCTATGCCAGGGTACTGGAGAGGAGAATCCGGCTGATGGTAGAACCTCGGATTAAGGAGGAACAGTGTGGTTTTCGTCCCGGTCGTGGAACGCTGGACCAGCTCTATACCCTCTCCAGGGTGCTGGAGGGTTCATGGGAGTTTGCCCATCCAATCCACATGTGTTTTGTGGATTTGGTGAAGGCAATCGACTGTGTCCCTCGCGGCATCTTGTGGAGGGTGCTCCGGGAGCTTTGCTAAGGGCTATCCGGTCCCTGTACGACCGGAGCAGGAGCTTGGTTCGCATTGCCGGCAGTAAGTCAGACTTGTTTCCGTGCATGTTGGACTCCGGCAGGGCTGCCCTTTGTCGCCGGTTCTGTTCATAATTTTTATGGACAGAATTTCTAGGCGCAGCCAGGGGCCGGAGGGCGTCGGGTTTGGGGACCACACGATTTCATCTCTGCTCTTTGCGGATGATGTCGTCATGCTGGCCCCATCAGACCGGGACCTTCAGCATGCACTGGGACGGTTTGCAGCCGAGCGTGAAACGGCTGGGATGAGAATCAGCACCTCCAAATCTGAGGCCATGGTTCTCAGTCGGAAAAGGGTGGCTTGCCCACTTCAGGTAGGTGGAGAGTTCCTGCCTCAAGTGGAGGAGTTCAAGTATCTGGGGGTCTTGTTCACGAGTGAGGGAAGGATGGAACGGGAGATTGACAGACGGATCGGTGCAGCTTCTGCAGTAATGCGGTCGCTGTACCGGTCTGTTGTGGTGAAGAAGGAGCTGAGCCGCAAGGCGAAGCTCTCGATTTACCGGTCAATCTACGTTCCTACTCTCACCTATGGTCATGAGCTGTGGGTCATGACCGAAAGGACAAGATCCCGGATACAGGCGGCCGAAATGAGCTTCCTCCGCAGGGTGGCTGGGCGATCCCTTAGAGATAGGGTGAGAAGCTCGGTCACTCGGGAGGAGCTCAGAGTAGATCCGC
Source organism: Triplophysa siluroides (assembly GCA_006030095.1). Taxonomy (NCBI): domain Eukaryota; kingdom Metazoa; phylum Chordata; class Actinopteri; order Cypriniformes; family Nemacheilidae; genus Triplophysa; species Triplophysa siluroides. The sequence continues at coordinate 117,803 of VCII01000085.1, read as the reverse complement.
TGCTCTCCACATCGAGAGGGGCCAGCTGAGGTGGCTCGGGCATCTTTTCCGGATGCCCCCTGGACGCCTTCCCGGGAAGGTGTTCCGGGCATGTCCCACCGGGAGGAGACCCCGGGGAAGACCTAGGACACGCTGGAGGGACTATGTCTCCCGGCTGGCCTGGGATCACCTCGGACTTTTGATAACACCAAGAATAACTAAATCCATCAAAAAGGGTAGATCTTTCACATGCGTAGCATGTAAACTCTGGAATAGCCTTCCCGATACTATTCGAGGGTCATACACACTTTTGTGTTGTCTGTCCTCCCCCAGTTGCATACACTTCTCGTCTGTGTGTGCTGTGACTTTTTAGCCAATAGTTTAATATCAAATGCATTTTTTATTTATTTCTGGGACAGTTCTCCTCAGACCCAACGGAATAACTCAGTGGGGTGCAGTGGTGGTCCCATGCATCACTTTTTGCACTTTTTGTAATTCCACTAAGTGAACAACATATTTTTGTGGTTGGATTCAACTTCATGTACTAGTACCTCCATTTCTCTGTCTGTAAAGTTTCCTTCTTTGCTCGCTTTGCCATTATTGCGGTGAGGGGAATAAACAATCACATGACCTATATGGAAGGTGTCCATATATGGTTAATTGAGGGAGTTTCCTAATGCAAATGACCATGAACGTAAACGAGCACGGAACTTAAGAACATGTGGGATTTATCAACAGTGATTACTTACCGGTGTGCATAAGAACCGCGTGCGCACGTTTGATAAATACAGATTTTTTTGCACTTAAACACATTCTAAATTTCATTCGTAGGACAAAATATAGAACCTTTTCTATGCACTGTTGATGAGGCCCCTGGCCTTCCCGGCTGAGACTGGTTTCTCCCAAGGTTTTTTTTCTCCATTTATTAGATATTATTTACTAGAATGATCTTACTTGTTCTATAAACACCATGCACTGTGCTGTGTTTTACATTTTCTGTTTTTTCTGTTTTTCTCCTGTAAAGCTGCTTTGGAACAATCCACATTGTGAAATCGCTAAGAAATGCAGCTATTTTCACTTAGTGTAAACGGAACCTACCGTTGCTATTTTATTTTATCTTGCTATTTACATTTAGTGCAAATAGCCACTGCCTTATTAAATCTGTCAAAAACAAATAAAGGCTTTTAAGGAAAGGGTTCCAGGGTTCTTATCCATATAATACACTTAAACAGGGGGCTGTTGGTTAAGGTACAAATAAAAATTTCATCCCAGCTTCAAAAGGCTCTAAACGACACCAGCCGATATATAAAGGGTGTTGTCTAGCGAAACGATTGGTCATTTTCCAAGAAAACAAAAAAATTATATACTTTTTAAACATAAATATATTGCTTGATATGCCTGTGAGGTCCTCCAGGATGCGTGTCCATGACTTCCGCATTACGCAATCACATTGGAAAGGTTTCGTGTGTTGTAGATTTTAAAATATTTAAACATCCCTGATATGCACAGGAACTGACCATTTTAAACAATAGTCTTGCACAAAGATATATAAAATGTCATTCAACATCCAAGAACTTTTTAACAGTTTTATTTCGCCACACTCGTAAACACGGGGTCAGAACTTCCGCTTACGTTAAGCGTTAGAGATGCGTGGATGAGCTAAATCGTCACCCGCATCCGCTGTTAAAATAAATTATCCACCAGCCCTCACGTATAATTTTCTCTGATATAGATATCTGCACCTGACCCGCACCCGATCTTCACTTTAATTACTCTAATTCTTTGTTTTAAGCATGATGTTATCAGATTCAGTGACGTAAAAACGAATCTGCCAATGTCTGATAGTAAAATAATACGCTGATCGTAAGATGCTGTTAAATGAACATTTATTTATAAAACAAAAGTTTGTCTTTGGCCAGATTTGCATACATTTTCTTATATAAAATAAACACAGGCTTTACTCCCTTTAGACTTTGAATATCGCCGTTTCTGTCACTGCAACACACACGAATGACTGGACAAAGATACATTTTCTAGCACTGTCTATGTCTGCAAATGCTTATATCTAATCTTTCGATTTAGCACACATGATAGGCTATACCAGTCCTGGGCATTGTACGGCCCGCAGGATGATTCTGACCGGCCCGCGAAAGATTACGTGATAATTAGAAAATAAAACATATTTTGAATTATCTTATGGGTGGACTAAAACCGCATTGCTTTTATTTTGAAGCCCATTTATTCTCACAGTGCACGCAATCGTGCACGTCAACTGTGCACGTAAAATGCGTGTGATTGACAACATGTGTTCTTTCCTTGTCACCCCTATAAAATGCGAAAATGTCGGCTCATGCCAAAAAGAGGAAAGCGGATGCCGAAAGCAGAACTTTCGAACAAATATGGACTACTAATTTTTTCTTTACTGAAGTCAAGGGTAAACCTGTGTGTTTGGTTTGTGGGGAGCATGTCGCCGTGTTTAAAGAGTACAATTTGAAACGGCATTACGAGACGAAACATGCCGAGAAATACTAAAACTTGACTGATGCCGAACGAGCGCGGACATCAACGGATTTACTAGCAAAGCTAGAAAAACAACAAGGCTGTTTTACAAAGATGCATGCAACCAGAGATGCAGCGACCAGAACCAGCTTTGTGATAGCCCACAAAATCGCCCAGAACAGTAAGCCATTCTCGGAGGGGGAGTTTGTTTAAGAGTGCATGGTCGAGTCTGCAGCACTGCTATGCCAGAGAAAAAAGAAGCGTTTGAAAACATCCCGCTGTCCCGCCGCACCGTGACGAGAAGGGTGGAGGACATTGCAGAGAATCTGGAGTTTCAGCTGCAAAGTGAAGTGGGAAGCTTCAACTTTTTTTCTTTGGCTTTGGATGAGAGCTGTGACGGCCGTGACACATTGGGTCCGTGTCCCAGCTGCTCATATTTCTCCGGGGGATACCGTGCGACTTCAAGCTTACGGAGGAGCTGGCAGCAATGCGGCCAATGAAAGGAACCACAACGGGGAGTGATCTGTTCACCGAGGTAAACGCATGCATGGACAAACTGGGACTCGAATGGGACAGACTGGCAGGTGTCACTACGGATGGATGTCCGAATTTGACAGGGAAACATGTTGGGCTTTTGAAAAGAATGCAAGATAAAGTGAGTGAACTCAACGCAGAGCAGAAATTGAATCACAGGCAGTTTGTTTCACTATTGGAGGAGCAAGAGAGCAAACCATCAGCTGATCACCGGCACAGGTACTCATCCATGTTAGGAGCACTGCATGATGAATTTTCAAGGCATTTTCAAGATTTCAAAAAGGTTGAGGATGAAATGCAGCTGGTTTCCTCTCCCTTTACCTGCAGTGTTGATAGTGCACCCACTGATGTTCAGCTTGAACTAGAGTTGAGCCGGATACTCGGCTGAAATGAGTATCCGGTACGGATAAAGCACTTTTGCCGAGTACGAGTATCATACGAGTAATACGAGTCAATATCTGTGCTCGGATTGAATAAAAATCCTCATTGGGTAGCTGACTGTGTCTGCGTTCTGTGATAGGCTAGTCACAGCGCCCCTCCCCTACACACATACAGATGTATTGTGTTGCTGACTGTGTCCTGCTCTGCTCACTCACACACAGAACACCAAACGCGAATGAATCGCGCTATTCGAGTATAGTTGGACGCTTAAACATTAAAGTTTACTCGCTTCATTCGCGCGTGCGATTCGCGTCACTCGCGCCGCCTTATTCGCGCGATTCGCGCCGCAAGTAGGTCTATCGCGTCTTTGCATTGACTTAACATGTAAATCACTCGCGCTTGACGCGCCATTCGCGTTTGGTCTGAACACAAGAGAACAGCTCTCTCTCTCTGTCTCTCCCTCAGTCACTCAGGTTCGCGGGTCTTTTCCGTTAACGTTTAGGGTTTCTTCAGCTTCAGGTTTGTTTTTTACTTCGGTTTGTAGTACTAACTTATTAACCAGTAGAGTTTTGGTAAACGTGGGGTTTTGTTCAGACGTGGTGCTTGGTAGAATGCGACTCTGCCTGTCGGAGTTTTTTAAACCGTCAGCTGGCTCTAACCAGTTTTTTAAGGAAGTAGTGGTATAAAAAAACTATATTACAAATTAATTAGCTACACACACACACACACACACACATACCTGGTGTGGAAATAAAAAATAAAAAAAAAGAACCAAAAAATAAAAAAATCAGACTTATCATAAAAAAATTTAAAGTTAAAAAAAGAAAGTTATGTTGAGATGAAAACTCTTGTTCATTACATTTTACTTCATAATTGCAACCGCATGTGTTGTATTCATTGTTGCAAAACTTGTTCTGTATATAGTTCGTTTGTTTTCGTGATCAAAACCATTGATCTGAACCTCAATGCTGATGCTGTCATGTAAATAGTTTTCTAATCAGCAATAAATATAACAATATCTGATCAACCCATATCAATTGCATGCTTAAAATAACATACCGGTTAAAACCCCACCCATCTCAAGACAACCCGACCCACTTCCAGGTTAAATCCCGCCCACTTCCGGGTTAGGCCCCGCCCCGCCCAGTCCGAGTACAGATACAGATACAGATAATTCATATGGTTAACAGATACAGATACAGATAATGCTGTACTCGCTCATCCCTAGCTTGAACTCATTGACCTGCAGTCTGATTCACTACTGAAAGAGCACTTTAAGTCAGCATCACTGCTAGAGTTCTACTCTGCTCTCAAGGAGGAGAACTTTCCAAACATGAGAGAGACATGCTCAGAAGATGTTGGTTCTCTTTGGATCCACCTACCTATGTGAACAGACATTCTCAGTCATGAAGTTTACCAAATCCAGGTACAGATCCTCTCTCACTGATGAACATCTGTCAGCTGTGCTTCGCATCTCCACCTCAGACATTCAACCTGACTTTGATGGACTTGTTAAAGCTCAACAGAGACTGGATTTTTCACACTGAATGAAAAAAAAAGAACTGAAGAACACTAAACTTGGGAAATAAAATGTATATTATGCATAATTGAGTTCGGCATTTTGGCCCGGCCCTCCAAAATATTTTCAGTTGCTCATTTGGCCCCCTGGGAAAAATAATTGCCCACCCCTGGGCTATACCATATTCAAGGTACCAGTCTTGTGAATGAATGAGGCATTTATTTACGATAGGAATGTGGAAAGTTGACAGGAAAGTGCTGGGAATAGACAGGGGAGCAGGATCGGCAAAGAACCGCACGAGACATGAATCAAACTTGGGTCGCTGCGAGCGTACTAGCGCTATATGTCGGCACAGTAACCACCAGGATATTGGCGCTGACAGGATTGCAAGTGTGTAATAATGCTTTTAGAGCATTGACCATATCTGCAAAATTACGAATCTTGAAGTTCAATGCAAAGCAAGATTTTTTCTTTAACCGAAATAGCTTTTTAAAAACTAGAACGAACAGCTCATAGGGACTACAACAAACTTCTTCCTAGGTAGGTGACATCGCAAACCCTAAAAATTACATGAATGCTGCCCCAGGGAACAAGCAACAAAGTGTATAATATATAATATAATAAGGCAAAACGTTACTGTTATAACTGTTTATGTAACCAGCCTGACGTCAATCGGTCCAATGTCATATCCCTCACTTAAGTAGGAGAAACAGGGGAATCACGTCCTCGCCATAGTGGGAAATATCTCAATCTCTAACAAAGATTGTTGTTTGTGGAATACACACAAAGTATGTTCACAATTGTATAATGTTTGGTTACGTATTTCTGCTTATTTGTATTGTGTTAAGTTCATTTACCACATTATTTCCTAATGCAGTGTTTATGTGCAAATTCAATATGTTATATTGATACGTGGAGAGAAAAAAGGGAGTTTTATTTTGACATTGTTGCGGACGGAACTAGGAAATGCTCATACATCCTCAGATCAACAGAGGAGCTGTAAATGAGCAGACGTGACTCTCTCGTTCTTCTGCTATTACTCCTGTTTTATAGGTAAACAGAGATAAAAAAGAGAAACGTATATGAATACTACTGAGGTTACATTACTACAATGTATGGTGAATGTAAATTGTTATGAAGTTTGAGAGTTTTGTGTCTGTGTAACATTTGATGTATACAAACTTGGAAGAAAAGTAAGTCAGGATGCTCCAGTGATCATTATATCTGATTATGGTGTTGTATTGTTTATGTTCGGGTCACAAAATGTTTGAGTTGTTCATAGAAATGGTTTAATTAATAGCGTTAAGTATGTTGAGTGTCTTCTGCTAATACTCCTGTTTTACAGGTATCAGTTATCTGTCTGCGGGTTCTCTGAAAGCAGGGCCTGCAACTGATTCTTGGGGGCTCGTCCGGGATCGGCTTCACGTGACACAGGGAGTCTGATCCAATCGTCTCAGAACCGTCTGGACCAGGTGGCGTTGGGCTAGAGCTGGCGGCTGCTACATTCACGGACGACGAAACACGAGGCGCGTGCCAGGTGATATACAGACGATTATCTCCATCCTGAGGTCAAGGCTGCAACGGAAGGGACGACGGAAGACAAGGTCATGGCGGATCGTACAAGGAAACGCTTGGTGTGGGACATCCGAAAAGATCTGATCACACTACCGGCTGATGATTTATTCCACATTGCCAAGGCCATCGGGCCTGTACAAGGTAAAGATTCATCGAACTGGACCTGGAGGACAGTGACTGTTGTCTTGAGTACATCGATGCCTTCATGTGTTTAATGATTCTTAGCACACCTCTGACAATGTCGGAAGGTGTGCTGAGGTTCTCTCTGAGGCCAGCATCCATCTGTCTGCATACATTGTTATATGTGATGTCCAATGAGTGGTCACCAATCTGGCCTCCGTGTATCTTGAACTTGTGAGGCTGGATACATGGTAGCCCCACCATTGGGAATGTACTGCCTTGAGCTATAACTGCTAATAAGCTATGTAACTGCCGTTGAGTTCATTCAGTCTGGTGCAGGGGTGGTGGTGGAATGGCGTTCCCCTGCTCTACACTTTGGGTCAGGTCGGTGTGTCCGTTAGGAGACATGTTTTGACGGATTCTCTTGCCAAGTTCTTCATACTCTGCAAGCATTTTTTGAATATCTAGGTTAGTTTCAGATCCAACCCCTCCAGTGCCCCCTAAACTTGTGTGTGTTGGTGCGATGGGGTGGTAGTAGGTGTCGGTAGTATGTGTCGGTAGTATGTGTGAAGTATTTGTCTTATGAGTGTTTGTGTCAATTTCAGTTGTACATATTACAGTGCAAATCTGTTTTGCTGATTTTACAGTATCTTGCAATGACAACAGTCCACTCATACCTTGATCCTCAGTCTCAAGCAAGGATTTACTTGTGATGAATCAACAGACCTGAATGTGGACCACAGGACGTGCCAGACCAAAACTGACACCATAATTAAACTGATAGGAAGCAAGGCATTATCCCAGTGCAACTTGAACGGAATCACCGTGAGGGCACTGCTGGACACAGGGGCACAGGTCAGCATAGTTGATCGTGTGTGGAAAGAGAAATACCTACCTGATATTGAGGTGAGACCACTGCGAGACCTACTGGGATGTGGGAACGATCTGGAGGAATGTGCTGTTAATGGAGATCCTATTCCATTCGACGGATGGACAGTAATTACAGTCAACTTAATAGGAAACGAGGATCCCAGCCTTTCCATCAATGTACCGTTCCTGGTAAGCAAAATGCCAATTGAGAGACCACTTCTGGGCTTCAACGTGATTGAGGAACTGATTCAGGAGTGACCCGAACAGCTCATGCAAACACTCAACACTCTATTAGCTGGAGCCATTGATGTCCCAACGAGAAGGCCCAAACCCTAATCGAAGTTATACGTACTGCAGAAGAAGATGAACGTGGTCGTCTGAAGGTCGGTCAGAGAGGAGTCATCATTCCATCAGGGCAGATTACCTGGGTGCAATGCCGGATCATGCCAAAGTTAGAACATGTGGGCTCTGTAGTCTTGTTTGAACCACAAGAGGATAACACCCATCTAAAATGTCTGGATCTTGGAGAGGGGCTTCTGGAGAGTATTAAGGGCCCTCCGATGTCACAGTGTAAAACTGAAACCTGAAAAATGTGAGATCAGGTACGTGGGGCGCCTGGTGTCAGCTGAAGAAGTGAGGGTAGACCCAAGGGACCTGGAAGCTGTTCGATCTCTCACACGCAAGACTCCACAGACGGTGGGGGATGTACGAAGGTTACTGGGCTTCCTCAGCTATTACCGGACATTCATCCAGGACTTCTCCAGGATTGCAAAAACCCCTATACGAGTTGCTGCAGGCAAAGACAGGGGCAGAGCAAGACATGCACAGCCGAAAGAAAGTTAAGGGGCCACAAGTTCCATTAAAGACTCCGGTAGAATGGCTGAAAGATCATCAGCAGACCCTGGAGAGACTAGTTGGCAATCTAGAGGAACCACCAGCGCTGGTAACCGGAACGAACTGCACCGCTCTCAGCGGGCCTCGAACCGGGTCGGTCCGGCATGGGAGTCGGGCGCTCTAACGAGGAGGCTAAAGACCACAGTCGCTAGCGTCTGTCGCTAGAGCGTCACTTGAGGTCGGGAGTGAGGTTTACACACTGCACAGCTCTTCACTAGCTGGCCTCCGTTACACTGGCATATCCAGACTTTACCCTACCCTTTACGCTCCACACCGACGCATTTGAAGAGGGCGATTCTCTATCAGCGACAGGAGGGGAAACCCATAGTAATTGGGTATGGGTCCAGGACACTGACAAAGGCTGAGAGAAATTATCGGTTGCACAGCGGCAAGCTTGAAGTGGGCAGTCTACGAAAAATTCCGGGAATACCTCTTCTATGCCCAGCATTTTACAGTGTACACTGACAACAACCCGCTGACATACGTGATGAGCACAGCAAAGCTAAATGCGGTGGGCCATCGCTGGGTCAGGGAGCTATCTGACTTCCGGTTCGACATCAAATACCGGCCAGAACGGGTAAACCTGTGTACATTTCGTTACACTGTACTTGTATATGTGTAATGACAATAAAGTTGAATCTAATCTAATCTAATCTAAACATAGACGCTGACACTTTTTCCCGTCTTCCCCTGGACATTGAAGCTTTTGAGTTAGAGTGCACAGAAGAGTTATCTACAAGCATTGTGCAGACGGCCTGGGAGGGTAGTCGTGTATCCGGTCATGGATCGCTGCCTTGTATATGTACACTGTGGAAGATGAAGTACAGCCATTCCACACTGGGTTGCCGACAATTGGACTTGAAGAGTTGGTCACAGCCCAAAAGGAGGTCCCAGTTTCACAAGTAAGGCAGTGGAAAGTTGATGGGATCAATCCTACAGAGGAAACCTAACTGGAACCAGCAGGAAGTTCATGTACGAGTGGAGCAAGCTGCATGTGGAAGGGGGACTTCTCTATCGAAAGACGATGGTAAGAAAGCAATTAGTTCCCCCAAGCAGATACAAGAAGATGGCCCTTGAGCAACTCCACGACAGGATGGGACACGTGAGGACGGAGAGAGTACTTAGCTTGGTGAGGGATAGATTCTACTGGCCGTACATGAAGGCAGAGATAGAAGGGTACGTTACCAGGAAGTGTACCTATATAAAGCAGAAGAAACCCACCACACATGTTCGAGCACCTATGGGTAGCATCACCACACACTCACCCATGGAACTAGTATGCATTGACTACTTGCACCTGGAACCAAGCCGCGGAGGGTTTGAGTATATCCTGGTTGTCATGGACCACTTCACAAGGTTCGCCCAAGCCTACCCAACCAAGAACAAGTCGGGACAGACTGCAGCAGAACGCCTGTTCGAAGACTACATTCCGCACTTCGGATACCCGGCAAAATTACATCACGACCAGGGCCGTGAATTTGAACGAACTCTTTGAGAACGAATTTGAGAACGAACTCTCCAATAGTTCGCTCGAATTGGCCACTCTCGAACGTTGCCATACCACCCCCAGGGCAACCCAGTTGAGAGGTTCAATCGGACCTGTTACAAATGTTAAGAACACTGACGGACAAGGAAAAGGAAAGTAGGAAGGATCTTCAAATTTTGCATGCTTACAACTGTACAAGGCACAAGTCAACAGGATACCTACCATTTTCCTGTTGTATGGACGACATCCTCGCCTTCCAGTTGACCTGATCTTCGGTCTGGTGGAATCAACAGCAGAGATCACACCGAATGGATATGCAAAGCAGTGTGCACGCAGAATGAGTGAAAGCATACCAGATCGCGGAGAGCCACAGTCAAGTGCGAGAGGGAAAGCGCAGTAATACCAGAAGGTGAGGGGGTTGTGCTGAAGGTAGGAGACAGAGTGCTGGTCAGGAACCTTGGGGAGTGAGGAGGCCCAGGAAAGTTACGATCTTACTGGGAAAAGGCTGTATGTGTGGTGAAGGAACAAGTGTCAAACAACCCTGTGTATGTCATAGCTCCCGAGAACAGTGACCGTGGAAAGACCAGGACACTACATCGAAACCTGTTGCTGCTGGTGAACGACCTACCTGTAGAAGCTCCAGTGACAACACCCGGATCCACGAGATCTGAAAAACAGAAAAAGACTGTGAGACACACAAGCAATAACAATATAGATGACAGAGACAATGACCTTGCCAGCTCTGATGCAGAGAGTAGTGGAGGAGGATACTGGTTAAGAGCTCCAGTCAACAGGCTGACGCCAGGAAGGCGTCATTTGGTGCGCTTTATGGTCACGTGACCATTCACTGAGAAAAAAACAGAAATTTGTGATTATCCTATATACATACACCTCGCTGAGGAGGAAACCGTGAATTGCGTTTCACATTTGATTTAAGAAGTAAGAGTACTTTGAAATTCTCAAGTTTATACTTAATATAATGAGTTAATTTAGTGAAAATCACTTTTGGGTTATTAATATCATTGTTGCTGTTAACAAAATGTATTTTGACCATTTAGTTGGTAACTTAAAATGGTAAAAATAAGAGAGGAGACAAGAAATTGTCAAAATGTGATTTATTTTGAGATATGTGGCACTTTAGTGATGTAAGGTAAAGTTTTAAAAGTAATTGTTTGTAATTATTGTACTGGTTGTACATTTAATAAAGAGATCAACAGAGGAGCTGTAAACGAGCAGACGTTACTCTCCCGTTCTTCTGGTATTACTCCTGTTTTACAGGTAACAGTAATCTGTCTGCGGGGTCTCTGAAAGCGGGGCCTGCAACATTTGCACATGCCCACTTTTACACACTAGCAGACCTCTATTACACTTCTCAGGTCTGATCGATCTGTATGTAAATAAGGTGAAACTGACTCCATTGTTACTGTTGTAGGATATGGCCAGGCCAAAGGTGAGCATTTGTGGCATCGTAAAACACCATGACCTCTCAGTAGGGGTCTAAACGGCGCCAGCACGTCTGATCCAACTGCCCTCTTTTAAAGCATCCATCATTTGATCAGGATGGGGTGTTTTCCCTAACATGGACACCAGATGTGTTAACAGGAATGAGGGCAAATGGTCAGTCAAGTCTTGAAAGTGTCTCTCCCTTTCTTCTTAACCACAAAGAATGGTTTAAATGGGTATAAACCTATATCTCCAGCATTGTATCTTTGTCCCCATGTTATTCGGCCTCACCTATAACCTCAAAAGCATGTGTGTTAGTTGTATCCTGCTTATCTTTTCATTCTTGTAAAACTTCAGGTCAATGTACTTATAATCCTGGCATGTTTTATATCTAAATGTTTCTCTCTTCATTCCTTAAAAGATGGTGTATAGCACAGTAATGTGTTTTATACCATACTCCTTTTATGTCATTCTAAGAGTTTTACAGCGCCAAACCCCTAAGTGATCCTAAATGCAAATTAGCTAATAAGCGAAACAAAGAAACTTGATTTCATTGGATCGCCCACCTTGGAGGGGCGTGAAACCCCCAGGCTTAAAACATCCGGGAACGGAGCAATCGAGGCTCTTCCGTGTGTTCCAGTTCAAGAACACCTCCTGAGACCTGTCTCCCCCTTCGGAGACAGTTTTTCCTTTCGGCAAGTTACTTCGGCAAAGTTCGTTCTGCTTCGTCCGCCAATCCGGCTCCAAGAAAGAAGTAGACGGACTCACCCGCTTGCTTTGAAACCATCAGGACTCTGAAAACCCTTTCAACGCGCACAAGAACTTGTCCCAGCACACTCAGGGAACCAATGCAAGTATCTCAACTATATCCTAAATAGCTGCGTTTAAGCTTTAGCCCCTTGTAACTAAGGAGACTGTCCTCGATGGTTCATGCAGATGTGAATAGCTGTTTGTAATACTGCCACTCTTTGCTTTGTCTATTTCTTCCATTTCTTTACTGTCTTTATGTTTCATGTTACGTTTGTCTTAACGTGTTTATATCTAGTTAGTTGTTATGTTTCCCCTTTTAGTATAGCTAATAAACCCGCATTTGTTATCTACAATCGAATTGTTGCTGTGTCTGTTTATCACATATTAACGTCACTTAAACTACTTGATTTCGTTATAATTTCTGGAGCGGTTCTGTACTACAGTAAGAGTGTTATGTTTCCAAGGCCAGGAAAGTAATATTTCTTAGACTTGATACACGATCCGCTGATCACTTGCTGGACGAGTGAATCTAGTTTGTTGTTATTATTAGGTCTGCTGAATCCGATAAAAGTGTATAAAATAGGTATAGTTAATCATCATTAATTATCCGTATTTTACGGTGATCAAATTCATAGTTTTCCCCGAAATACACTACACTGTTTATTGCTTAAAGCTAAAGCTTATGAATACTCCACATTACACAAAACCTCAACCTGACCCTAGGGACTTAGCCAACCATAGACCCATATCAAATAATTTGTTGTTTCATTACAGTTGTTTCCCTTCCTCCATAGGAATGACATCTGTGAAGATTGTCAGGATTTGGAGCACATCACAGTAAGAGACTGCTCTGAACAGAGTAATAAACAATTTGGTTTTGGTGTCTGATCGTGACTGCATCTCGTTACTTGTGCTATTAGATCTAAGTCCTGCATTCGACACTATACATCACAGCACACTTTTACATAGACTTGAAAATTATGTCACCGTTATTGGAACAGCATAAAAGTGGTTTTGGCCCCCTGCCTCGAGCCGCCCTCCGTTGCCTCTTCTTCTTCAGCCTCTTCTTCTTCCCTCTGCACAGGGAGAGCATGCTCTTTTCTCGGTTGACATGTATTCCCAATCGATCTAGGTGCCGGAGTACTAGGTCCCTGTGTGTACATAACAGATCTCGCGAGTGTGCCAAGATGAGCCAGTCATCGAGATAGTTTAGTACCCGCACACCTCTCTCCCGGTGAGGGCGGCTTCCACGATCTTCGTAAAGACTCGTGGGGACATGGATAGACCGAAAGGGAGGACTCTGTACTGATATGCCTGACCCTCGTCAGCGAACCGTAGGAACGGGCGATGACGAGGGAGAATCGAGACATGAAAGTAAGAGTCCTTCAGGTAGATTGCCATGAACCAATCTTGACATCTGATAGATGCTTCTGCGTGAGCATCCTGAACAGCAGCTTAAGTAGGTGCCTGTTCAGGGTATGCAGATCTAGAATGGAGCGCAACCCCCCGCCTTTTTGGGGACGATGAAGTACGGGCTGTAAAACCCCCATCTCGGCTAGAGGGACGAGCTTGATCATCCTTCGCCAGAAGGGTGGCGACCTCGGCCGAAGCACGGGAGCATCCTTGCCTCTGACTGAGGTTGAGAGGATACCCCGAAACCTGGGCGGGGGTCTGGCGAATTGGATTGAGTAGCCGAGACGGATCGTTTCCCGTAGCCACCGTGACGGTTTGGGAAGCTCTTGTCAGGCTCCCAGGGACCGAGACAGGGGGGCTAGGGGTACAATCTGCTTCATCGACCTCCCGTGGGGTGGTTCGATGGCTGGAAGCTTGGCCCTCACACCAGAGATGCTGAAAACCTATGTACCTTGGACGGGAGTCTAGGTCAAGCCCCCCAGCTGGCAGCCGTCTGCGGTGCACCGAGAGCACGTTCCACCTGGGGGACATCGACGTATACTCTAGCTGCCCCACTATCGAGGAAAGAAAGGGTGAATAAGGCACCCCTGTGTCAAGATGTTGGTACTCAGAGACCTCGCCTCTCCACGATACTCTTAATGACCTACCTGAGAGGTAAGACATGAACCATTCTAGGACCACTTCAGAGACGCCCATAGCCTTGAGGGTCGACAGGAGGATGTGATGGTTAACAATGTCAAAGGCGTTAGATAGATCCAGTAGGATAAGAACAGATGAGTTTGAGGTAGCTCTTTCCAGTCTCAGTGCTTCAATGACAGAGAGCAGCGCAGTCTCAGTGGAATGACCGCTCTTGAAACCAGACTGGTTACTGTCCAGGAGGTGGTTCTGGGTGAGAAAGGATGAGAGCTGGTTGCAAACAACACGTTTAAGAGTTTTAGCAATGAATGGGAGGAGAGATACCGGTCTGTAGTTTTCTAACAGTGCAGGATTAAGAGTGGGTTTCTTCAGTAGTGGTGTAATACGGGCCTCTTTGAAGAGTGTGGGAAATGTACCAGTGGTAAGAGACGAGTTGATAATGTGGGTCAGAGTGGGAACAATGGAGATATGGCCTGGAGGAGATGAGTGGGGATGGGATCTAGTGGGCAGGTAGTCGGGTGGTTATAAGAAATGACCTTGGAAACGTCGTCTTCAGAAAGGAGAGAGAAAGAGGGGAGCGAGCATGTGTCTAGGGGTTGGGCGTGGTCAAGAGGCTGTGGCGAAGAGAATTGACTGCTGATGGTGGTCGTTTTCTTTACAAAGAAAGCTGCAAAATCATCAGCTGTTAGGTCAGATGGAGGTGAGGGGGCAGGTGGGCAAATAAGAGCAGAGAAGGTTTTAAAGAGAGTACGAGGGTCAGGAGAGTTGATGTTTGCGTGGTAGTACAGGGTTTTCGCAGAGGAGACATCAGCAGAAAAAGAAGAAAGGAGTGACTGATAGAGTAAGAGGTCAGTAGGTTCTTTAGATGTGTGCAGCGGGGTGACCTGGGGGATATGAGTGGAGCAGTAGCGATTTGTAGAGAGAGAGGTTGGACCTTAGAGATCCTCTCACTCTCTCTCTGTGTCTCGTCAGTGTTTCCCGCCCTTTTGTCTCGTTAGCCTTCCCGTTAGTGTTTCATTACCCACACCTGCCTCTTGTTAATCATCCTGTGTTTGTTACCCTTTAAAACACCCTCATGTTCATTGTCTTGTGCTCGTGAATTGTACTGTGTTCCAGATACCTAGTCTTGTGAGTTATCCTGATCCTTGTTCCTAGTCATCGATGTTTCCCCATTCATATTACCTCGTGTCTTGTAAGTTTAGTTTAGTGTATTTCAAGTGTTTGTTTATTTAGTGAGTCTACGTACCTCGTTTCAGTTTGTTATTATCCTGTCTTGTTTACCCCCTTGTGGGTTTAGTACCGGCCGGTCCCTGGGAGTCTGACAAGACTTGCCCAAACCGCGACGCGGCTAGGAGATATGATCCGTTTCGGCTACCTCGTCCCTCTAGCCGTGATGTTCAACGGGTGGTGACCCGTACTTCATCGTTCTCAGAAAGGAGGGTTGCTAGATCTGCAGACCCTGAACAGGCACCTACTCAAGCTGCCTGTCAGGATGCTACGCAGAAGCACATCTTGATGTCTACTGGATGTCAAGATGAGTTCATGGCAAATGACCTAAGCGACCCTTACTTTCATGAGGTCGGGCATGTCAGTACAGAGTCCTCCCTTTCGGTCTGTCCCTTCCCCACGAGTCTTCACGAAGATCGTGGAAGCCGCCCTCACTTTCCTCCGGGAGAGAGGTGTGCGTGCACTAAACTATCTCGGCGAGGCGCTCGTGAGATTTGTTATGTGCATACAGGACTCTGGCACGCAGATAGATTGGGACTACAGGTCAACCGAGAAAGAGGCTCCGAGAATAAGAGTCTCTCCCCAGGTAGAGCATCCTCTTTTTTGGCATGGAGATCATCCTCTTTCTTGGTAAGGAACTTAACTCTGCAGAGCGCACTTAGGTGTCAGCGGTCCCTCTGAAGAGGCTCCTGGGACAGATGCATCCTCGACGGTGGTGGTACCCCTCGGTTGGTGCACATGGGACCGCTCAAAACACTGGCTACAGAGTAAAGTTCTGAGGAAAGCGTGGCACACCGG
This sequence comes from Triplophysa siluroides, assembly GCA_006030095.1. NCBI lineage: Eukaryota > Metazoa > Chordata > Actinopteri > Cypriniformes > Nemacheilidae > Triplophysa > Triplophysa siluroides. The sequence goes on along the minus strand of VCII01000085.1, from coordinate 101,679 downwards.
CAGCAGGCGGATGGTGATCCCCGGTCTTAGATCTAGTTGTTATTTCTGTTACTGTCTAGTGCCGACCCTCCTGTGTTTCCGAGTTTTCCTTTTTTGTTTTCGAGTTTTCCTTTATGCATGTTTCCGAGTTTTCCTTGTTGCATGTTTCTTACCCATGGATTATACCTTTTTGTGGAATCCCTTTTTGTGCCTGTTACCCCTTTTGGATTTACTTTTTTTCATTAAATATACCCTTTGCACCATCTCCTGTTGTGGCATCATTCTTCCCCTTATGTAGTGTTATAGACTGATTGATCGCAAACTGCCCTACAAATCTGACTCCATTTTGTCGGCAACGCCCAACTTTCTTCGATCCAATCAGTACTCGATGAACGAAATCAACCCCCCCTACATTTTTTCTAATTTCAGAAGTTAGGCTGGGGCCAAGGGAGTTTAAAAGTGAGAAATGTTCTAAAACTTATATTAGACAAACTCTCAACCATGTCATGTCTGTAAGAAATAATTTAGATATTTACAACGAATGCTTAAACATATTAGAACCTCTATTTAAAGTTTCCAGTTTGTACCAAAAAAAATGGAAATTCACTTAAAATTGTATGTGAAATTATTCCTTCTGGGGAGTTCCTATATTGTGTAAATTCTGTAACTCATTTTCAGAAAACACAGAGCATATTTTCTTTCACTGAATATTTTTCCATCATTCCTGGACAAAGTGCAATAATTTTGTGGTTAAATGAGTAAAAAGTGGAAACTGAGAAAAAGGAGGTCGAAGTGTTTTTTTTTATTAAAAACGTACTTTGGTTAGCCAAGAATTTTATTTACCAAATGTATTTTTTTAAATCACCCAATTTATAGTAATAATTATTTGGGACAACATTCAAAGACGCTGTCATTAACAAAATTCCAGCTTTTATTATTTTCTTGACTTATTCGATAATATAAATTATATTTTTTGTTTTGTTTTTATTAAAATGGATGGATTTAAAATGTTTTCTTTCTTTTTTGTCTTCTTTGTTGTTTGGTTAGTATTAACTTTTATTATTTTTCTTGTCTTAGGCCCCTCTTAAAATGTATGTTTTTGAATGTAAACTGTATACCATCTTGCTTTGTAATGTTTTTGTTAAACTTTAATTAGAAAAGCCTCTGCTTTTACATGAAGGTGGTTATGAGGACAATATTTTTCACATAGGTGTATTTTTTCCTCATATAAATCACACAATACAAACTACTTCAGTTACTGGACTTATTAATGGAACACTTAAGAAAAAAGATATCAGCTGACATTCTCGCCCAATGAGCATTTAAGATGTGTCGTCAGCAAGTCCGAGTGGTCTAAGTAAAATAATTTTAATTAGACCATAGGGGGGAGTCACAGGTCAAGCACATAACATCGAGCATAGAATAGAATAACGCTGTAATAAAAAAGTCCTCAATGACGTGCGATCATCACATCAACATCTCATGTGTCCACATGCAACAGCATATATATACACTCACCTAAAGGATTATTAGGAACACCTGTTCAATTTCTCATTAATGCAATTATGGTGGTGGTGTAATGGTGTGGGGGATGTTTTCTTGGCACACTTTAGGCCCTTTAGTGCCAATTGGGCATCGTTTAAATGCCACGGCCTACCTGAGCATTGTTTCTGACAATGTCCATCCCTTTATGACCACCATGTACCCATCCTCTGATGGCTACTTCCAGCAGGATAATGCACCATGTCACAAAGCTCGAATCATTTCAAATTGGTTTCTTGAACATGACAAGAACATATCACCATACAATGTATAAAATATGGACGTAGTGTCCGTGACGTCACCGTTGGTTTGTGAAGAGTAAGGCTGCTTCCAAATTACCCCCACATGCGGTCTTGGCCACTTGAAAGCCCATGCACGTGATACGAAGGAAGAACGCAAGTGTGTCCAGTGTCTTAAAAATGTCAAAGGGCAGTGCGCTTAACGCACACTAAACCCAAACTAGCTTGAATACCGCTTTGAAGCGGTATTAAGACTAAGTGTATCCCATCATGCAACATGTTCTGGATATGAATCATGAGTGTTTTTGCTCGGGTCTCGCAAGTTGTTGCGGAAAGCTTTCCAGTGTATGTTATAATACTACTTTTTAAAGTTATCTTTATTTATTCTATGTTTGGCTAACACGTGTTTTTTGGGTACAGCTGCTTTGATATAATGCAAATAAAGCGCTATAAAAATAAATCTGACTTGACTATAAAACGTAGTGTTACATGTTTTATTCTGGAAAACTCCAGTTATGTATTTTGTAAAACTGCTTTTTATTTCATAATTAGAAATGCCGCATTAAATAATGTTATATGTTTTGCACTTGCTAAGTGTGTCACTTGGGATCTTTGTGCCCACTTGAACACTAGGGCATAAAACAGGAAATACGTCATGAAAGTAGTCAAGTGGTCAAGTGCAAAGACCGAAAGTGGGGGTATTTGGACGCAGCCTAAAAATGAAGCCTAAAGTAGGCAGAGGCGCTCGTCGCCATCTTGGCATCGCATCATCGCGCGTCACTCCCGGATAATCGAAAATGGGCAAAAATGCGGGAAGTGGTTAGAGCTGAGGCGCCTGGTTTGCTGAAACCACTTGTCACTCTAGTGGCTACACACCTAATTTGCAGAATTTTAAGTCTAAATGTAAGTTAAATGGGTGAGATATAAAACAATTCACCCTCCTCACAGTTGTCATGAAGGGTCAATTTAAAAAAACTAAATATTTTTTGTACCAGGCTGTAAACGTGTTTTTTTCTGTTGTAAAGTTGCCCATTTTAACATGGAGCTCAATGAGATTCTGCTCTGTTTTGGAGTCAGTCTCTAGCGGAAAGGCGATAAATTGCAATTAAAGTGACTTCCGTGTTGGCTTCACGAGAGAGAACAGAAGGTTGCCCCTCGGTTCACACACATCCTGTGATGATCCCGTAAAGACACGTGAAAAAATATACTGCAATATAATGTTATGTCCATTTTTGTCGGGAAAAATCCTTGCAGTGTTTTTAGGTGGCTAAATAACACAATTTATTATTATTTCTGCCTTCCTTTATTAAGTGCCAAATAGGCCTAAATAATCTCTATTTTTTTTTGGTTTTTATTCTGTGGCATATATTGTTGCCTTTTGCAAATGACAAAGACGTCCATTTTAAAACAACTTTTTTATTTATATTTTTTTATTGGTAAATGCAGAACAACAAAGAGGAATGCGACACAAGAACACAAGGTAGGCTATAAACCCCACGAGATTAAGATTAGTATAAAATGTCATATGAAAAAAAATAAAAGCAAATTGTTCAGGCTTGTTCGGTGCAAATTTAGACAACCTAATAGTTTTGATAAAAGTAATTTCAAGTTTAAACTGCTTTTAGAAGCAGACAACGCTATTCTCGCAACTGACCTTAAGTTTGGTGATTATGACTCTTGCATTCATACATGATTTAAATATTTTATTTGGTGATTATGACTCTTGCATTCATCCATGATTTAAATATTATATATTTTTGTTTTCGTTTTCGTTTTACTAACGAACAAAAATTACTCTGTTAACTATATATGTTTTCATAGCCACATTATTTACGATTTATTATAGATGTGTGTCATCACTACACGGCTTTTACGGCATTGTTTCTGACTTTTGTTCACACAGGGCGCTTTCCGGGACTGATCCCGTTCATGTTACTAGGTCCCCTTTACGGAATAGCTTTTCGGATCAATCCGGGATGCGTTTGTGTTTACACAGAAGGCACTCTGGCAATTTTACGGGATCTGTGTGAATGGGGTTTAAGTCTCACCCCAAAACTAAGCCATTGGTTTAGACAGGCCCTCTCAAGCAAACACATTGGATTTTTTTTTTGCTGCCCCCTGGGGGCCAGAAAATACATATTTCACCTTTATATATGATTTGCTGTGAGGGACTTCATGACCTGTTAATTAGCTATTTTTTAAAAAGTCGAATTTTTCAGCATGAGCGCTTTAGTTGCAATGGTTTAAACATATATCACTGAAGTAATGTGTAACAATGACCAGAACACATGTCCCCTACTGTATATTCAATGAATGAATGTTTTAATGCCAACTTCAGTCTCTGCTGAACCTATTGTGCTGTGTACTCCTCTCAGAATAGTTTACCAGCATGCCCCTGATGGCTAGACAAACACAATCTGTCAAAGCGCCGGATGATGAGTCTGTTATCACTTCAACACCATACGAGCCCAGCCAGCATATTGTTTCAAAAAGCTTCCTTTTTCCTAAACAGGACCGTCCTGATGGGAAAACGATATGAAGCAGCACCTCACATCATGGATTAGGTGATGACAGCCGTCTCCGACTCCTGGAGACTGGAGGGGTGAGCAAAAGGTCGGTAGTTCCCCTTTATGTAAATGTGTGCTTTAAGCTTTTCAAACCTTGTGTCATGGTATTCTACAACACCACATACAAGGCTTTTTGTGTTTCATTTACACTTTTCAAAAATGTCCTCCCTATTTTTGAAGGGAAAAACAGACAATCTTATGAATAAAGGGTGTCCAAAGGTTCTTGGTGACACCATAGGTTCAGCAAATAGCTGGCATTAAATTCAATAGATTATTACCTAGATTAAATTAATTTAATATTAGTATATATATATTTTTGTATTTATGTATATATTATTTTAAAGATAAAATTTGTCATTAACCTTATGTTTTTGTATATGTTTACAATATGTATACTGTGTGAATGTCCAAATTTGAAAAGAAAACAAAAATCAAGGTATATTGAGCTGGGGTAATATTATAATGTTCAAGAAATGAAATAAAAGAAGTGCCTGATGAGCAGGGGCGTAGCAAGCTTTTCAAAAGTGCAGGGAATGGATGTGGTTTGTTTGTTAACAATAAAAACGATGACTACAATGACAGAAGGGTACAAAAGGTTTAACATACAAGATATAAAAAGCTTCCCATTTAAATGAGTGATACTAGAAAAGTAAAAAAAACACACTCGGAACACACAGAAAATAAGTCAAAACTCTGTTGTGAAAATACACAACAGTAGACTTGCTAAAGAATCAGAATCAGAAATACTTTAATAATCCCAGGGAGAAGTTATTTTTGTTACAAACTCCAGATATACAAACAACATATATTAAGAACAAAATATAAACATATATTTTATATATATATAAACATATATATATATATATATATATATAACTCCTCAACAGGTACAATTAAACACAACAGGTAATTATCCACAAAAGTATTCAGCTAATCAACAACCAATGCTCAAAATATTAAAATCAATTGCACTGGCAATAAACCCATAAATACACTGCTTAACAATGACAATTTGTCCCTCCTCCTCGTCAATTCCCTGCCTTCTTCATCACAGCTACTTTATACATTGTATGCCACATACATAACCGAATTTAGTAAGCTGCTGAACAATATCCCAATTAGCAATTATCTTCTCTGTCCCCCCCAACCTCCAGCCAATACTTCGCTGACTCCTGATGACTGCCAATTTCTTTACTGACAAAGTGGAGACCATCAGCAGGCAATCTCTGATCAATGCATCTTTGATCTCTCTCTTACCCCTTGCTATCCTCAACTCCCTTCCTTCTCTCTGATGTCTCCAAAATTCTATCAATGCAGTCAAGCCCTTGCAAATGATCCAGAATGCAGCTGCACGTCTAGTTTTCAATCAGCCTAAACAAACCCATGCAACACCCCTCCTGATTTCACTTCACTGGCTGCCAGTTGCCACACGCATCAAGTTTAAATCGCTGACATTGGCCTTCAGAACGATAACGGAAAATTCGCCCCTTTACCTTAACTCACTGCGCCAGGTCTACATCCCCTTCTGTCATCTTCGGGAGCTAAGCCTGGTTGTTCCTTGCAGCGAGGCACCAAATCGCTTGCAAAAACCTTTACTCATTCGGTTCCCCTGTGGCGGAATGAACTGCCAGCCTCCACCCGAACTGTAGCATCCTTCACAACTTTAAAAAAAACAGCTCAAGACATACCTGTTCCGCATTTGACAAACCAATAACTATCTGTGTCTTAAAAAAAAAACCTTGTTGTTCCTTCTCTCCCTTGCTTTCTCCTAGCTTTTATCCACCTAGTAGCATGGCCTTGTAAAATAACGGTACTGTTTAACGTGTTGACAAATGTTTAAATGCTCTCCTTCTTGTAAGTCGCTTTGGATAAAATTGTCTGCCGAATTAATAAATGTGGCTCGGTGGTTAGAGCATGGCACTAGCAATGTCAAGGTCATGGGTTCGATCCCAGGGGATTGCACATAGTCAGAAACTATTTTTTTTTATATACAATGCAATGTAAGTCGCTTTGGATGAAAGCGTCTGCCAATTGCATAAATGTAAAATGCTACAGGCCGGCCCTGAGTAGAAAGCACAGGACCAAACAGAATACAGCCAGCAGTAACATTAAATTTTTATAATTTCCTTGAGAATGCTTTTATGTTATATAATGTTAAGTGTTCCAGTTGGAGCAACACCATCCTTCCTACATTAGGTGGCTGTTCATAGGAGCTCTCAATGTATAATATAACAGTAAATGACACAGTACATTATTTGGAATGCAACTAAAGTTTGCATAGAAAGATTTACTAATGAATGTGGATGATCTATATAATCACTCGTAACTTTTCCAGAATAATTTCGAAAAATATTTTTTTTAAATAGCATCCATGTTCACTTGCTGTATTCTATCCTCATTTAATGAACATGAGAAATTGATTCATTCTTTTATCACTGACATCAGGTTAAATCCGAGAGGTCACTGAGCAAAAGAGGCTGTTTGCTCAAGTGGAGCCAATTACCAAAAATAAATTGGGTCTTCCTTTTACAAGTCCCTTTCTCTTCCGGCCTGGCCAAATGTTTTTGGCATGGTGTCCAGTGAGGTCTGGTTCTGAGCCATAGAAGACTCTTCCAAATAAACATGCTGGTAATGGCTATTTACTCAGTGTGTAAGAGCAATTTCACTTGGGGAAGTTAAACATCGTTGACAAGCAAAATCGCTTCAGATAAATCACCACAGTTTTCAAGACTTGATTAAGAGGTACTGATGTATTGCAACTGTTACCATCAGTTCTTTGGAGCACTTTGATGGCATCAAGATTTTAATCAAAGATCTCTGGGCCCCATTTTACACCAATGAAAATTACTGAAGCTAGTTCGGTTGCATTTTCTCATTATGTTGGGAAAAGGCCCCAGAAACTATCTGAAAGATCAAATTGCTCAGAAGACTGAAAAAAAAAACGTTTTCATTTTTTGTTCTTATTTCCCTGTTAACATTCTTAATACAAGATAAATTAACTTTTTTCCTCAAATACATTTTGGAGAACATTACTGGCTTTCTTTTATGTTTTAAGCATGTCCTATGGCTTTCAGAAAGACTAGTCAGTATCGGCAGACACAAACAAACAACGTGATTTGGATTATGTTGTTGGATAACATCTTCAAGGTTGTGTAAGAACCAGGTTATCATAAATATTGCATATGAAGCAGCAGATGTACAGATGAAAGGTCTATTTGAGGAAATGTACTGTGGTAGAATAAAGGCAGAATCTCATCTAATGATCATGGCTGTACCTTTTGAAGTCCCAGATGTCCGGACCGCAGTAGTTTTTTCATGGTGTGTAATAAAAGTTATGAAACAAAGTTTTTTTTTTTTATATTGTCACTTAGACAATATTTTCTTAGTGCTGCCAATATTGTAGGAAACTTGGATAACTGATCTCAGATCTGGTCTACCTCAGCTATCTAACAGCGCTCTTCAATGTCAATCTGATTGAGTTGGCCAATCAAATTAAGGAAGGCTAGGCTAGGCAAGGCAAGGCAAGTTTATTTATATAGCACATTTCATACACAGAGCAATTCAAAGTGCTTAACATAAAATGATTGACAGAAAGAAATAAGACGTATCTTTAAAATGCAAATGATTTAAGATCACAAATACTTCAGATTTTAAGAAACAATAAAACAGCAATAAAATTGATTAAAAATGTGAGTGTATATATAAAAAGAATAAGAGCAGAATAAAAATAAATTAGAAATAAAAGTGCAGTTGATGTAAACCAGAGTTTAACTGAAGGAAGTTTTGACACATCCAGCTGTTAATTTCATCAATGCATTGGCAAAGAGAGTCAATAGGCCTGTAGTCATTGGGTGAGAGGGCTAGGTAGATCTGAGTGTCGTCTGCATAGCTGTGGTAGGCAATTTGGTACTTTTTCATTATTTGGCCAAGTAGGAGCATGTACAAATTGAAGAGGAGCGGAGCAAGAATCGAGCCCTGTGGAACACCACAAGTCATGGGTGTCCAGTCAGATTTATGGTTGCCTAAGTTCACATGGTAACCTCTCCCTTTAAGGTATGACCCAAACCATTTAAGTACCAACCCAGAAAGCCCTACCCAGTTTTCCAGCCTATGTAGGAGTATGGTGTGATCTACCGTGTCAAATGCAGCACTGAGATCTAGTAAAACCAGAACTGATATTTTGCCTGAATCAGAATTCAATCGAATATCATTCATTATCTTTATGAGCACTGTCTCTGTGCTATGATGCTGACGGAAACCAGACTGATAATTGTCCAGGTAGCCATTTGAGTTTAAGAATTTGGTCAGCTGATTGAAAACAACCTTTTCAATGATCTTCCCTATAAAAGGAAGATTTGATATTGGTCTGTAGTTAGATAGTAAGGTTTTGTCTAGATTGCCCTTTTTTAGAAGAGGTTTGACAACTGCATTTTTTAGGGACTCTGGGAAAGTTCCTGAGAGCAGTGAGGTATTAACTATTTTTAGGAGATCTGCTTCCAAACAGTTAAACACTCTTTTGAAAAAGGATGTGGGAAGTGTGTCAAGGCTGCAAGTTGACGCCTTAAGATGCTGTATCGTTTCCTCCAGGGTTTTGAGATCAATTGTCTGAAATTCAGACAAAGTTACTATTTTCTGATGTAGGATCAGGCTAGGATTACTGTTCAGTTGCTATTAAAAGAGTTGCTATTGACAGAAGCCTAGTTTGAGGTCAGTTGTAACTCTGAAAAAATACTATGTAAGTAGCTAAATGTTTAATGTTTGACAACTGTTTTATCATATAAATATCCAGTAATGCAAACTACAAAACATCGAAAGCATATCCTTTACGCATAGCTTCGATAGGCTTGCCTGTAGCTCAGTCGTTAGAGGATGCCGCTAGTAGCGGCAAAGGTCATAGGTTTGACCCCAGGGACTGCAAATACTCAGAAACAATTGTATAGTATAATGCAATGTAAGTTGCTTTGGATAAAAGCGTCTGCCAAAAACCTAAATGACTCCAGTGCGTTTATGTGATTACCCTTTTAAAACAACCAAATTGTTTGTGTGGAGAAATGTAGAGAATATGCGTTTAAATGCGCAGAAAGAGTTAGCCCCCCAAATATTTATTTTTGCAATGTTTTGTTTAATTTGTATTTTTATTGTTAATGTTTAATTATTCAGGACAAGTACACATTCATAATAAAACCTACAAAGATGTAATGCATGTCCACTAGGTGGCAACAGCGATAAAGAGACTCCCTGAGTAGACCTAAAGAAGAAGAAGAGTTCCCCTTCAGTCGGTCTCTCGACGTTGTGTTGAGAGAGACAGACTGGGGTTTGATCTTGAGAACCTATCAACTCCGAGAGGAATCTCTAAACGCCAATGAGATTGGCGAATGGCACGCCCACGCCAGTCTCCGCCCTGTGCATACGGGTATAAAAGGAAGATGGCGGCGGTCACCTTTTGTTCATCGGAACCTGCGCGACTTATGTTGCATATCGTCTATCGAGAGCGTTTCTCCTTTTCAGGGCCCGGCGCCCACCTCCTCATTGAGAGAGTTGTTTTCCCTGGGTTCCCTTCCTATACAGAACCCTCAAGCAGACGGTGGCGAGGATGGACTGCGCGGACGACCAGCGCCACAAGACAGGTTAAGTCAACAGAGCCGTCAACCTCCCAGGGGCTTCTCCTGGTGCGAGGTGACCGCTCTGTCAGCCACCGAACCAACCCTCCCAGGTATGGTGAAGGAGATCGTGCCTCTGACCCCGTTGTCACGGTTCTTGGACGCGTGGCAAACGTGTACCAGCCCGTCATGGTGGCTAGACAGGACGATACGTCTCGGTTATGCGATCCAGTTCGCCAAGCGCCCCCCGAAGTTCCGGGGCATTCTGTACTCCTCAGTGCGAGGAGAGAATGCCCCCGTGCTTTGGAGAGAGGTCGCCGCCCTGCTGGCGAAACGCGCGATCGAGGCCGTCCCAATAACCGAGATGTCCTCCGGGTTCTACAGCCCGTACTTCATCGTACCCAAAAAAGGAGGAGGGTTGCGACCTATTCTGGATCTTCGCGTCCTGAACAGGTACTTGCACAAGCTACCGTTCAGGATGCTGACTCAGAAGTGCATCTTGGAGTCGATCCGTCACCAAGATTGGTTCGTGGCAATCGACCTGAAGGACGCGTACTTTCACGTCGGCAGGTATCGAGGCGCGTCATGGTTACGTCAGACGCCTCCCTGCGGGGATGGGGGGCAGTGTGCAACGGGCACGCAGTAGCGGGGCAGTGGACGGGCCCCCGACTGCGATGGCACATTAATTGCCTAGAGTAGCTGGTAGTCCTTCTAGCACTAAGGAGGTTACAGCCCCTAGTGCAGGACAGCCACGTGCTAGTCCGGTCGGACAGCATGTCTGCCGTGGCGTATATCAATCACCAGGGCGGCATACGCTCACGGCAGATGTCGCAACTAGCCCGACGCCTCCTCCAATGGAGTCAGCAGGTGACCAAGTCCCTGCGGGCCACTTTCATCCCGGGGAACCTGAACCAGACAGCCGATGCGCTCTCTCGTCAGGGGACTCCTCGCGGAGAATGGCGACTCCATCCCCGCGTAGTCCAGCTCTTATGGGAGCGGTTCGGGCAGGCTCAGGTGGACCTGTTTGCCTCCCTGGACTCCACCCATTGCCCGCTTTGGTTCTCCCTGACCGAGGGTCCCCTCGGCACGGACGCCTTAGCGCACAGCTGGCCGCGGGACAAGAGGAAGTATGCCTTCCCCCCAGTGAGCCTCCTTGCACAGACCCTGTGCAAGGTCAGGGAAGAGGAGCACCGAGTCCTGTTAGTTGCACCGTATTCCGAGTCCTGTATGTAGCCGCTATTGCCGCTCATCACGATCTTGTGGAGGGTAAGTCTCTCGGTCGACATGACCTAGTCATTAGGTTCCTCAAGGGCGCGAGAATTCCACCTCGACCGCGCTCTATACCCTCTTGGGACCTTAATGTGGTCCTACAGGGCCTGGGTATGGCCCCGTTCGAGCCCCTCGGAGACGCCTCTCTTCCTCACTTAACGATGAAGACGGCGCTCCTGACGGCGCTCGCGTTTATCAAGAGGGTCGGGGACCTCCAAGGCTTTTCCGTGTCCCCGGGATGCCTAGAATTTGGACCTGGTAATTCTCACGTGATCCTGAGACCCAGGCCAGGTTACGTGCCCAAGGTTCCCACCACTCCCTTCCGAGATCAGGTGGTGAACCTGCAGGCACTCCTCTCCGGGGAGGAAGACCCAACCTCAGATGTGTTGTGTCCAGTACGCACATTGGGCCTCTACGTAGACCGCACACAGAACTTTAGGAGTTCTGAGCAGCTCTTTGTCTGAGCACCAGGGGAGAGCTGTCTCCAAACAGAGGCTGGCGCACTGGATTGTGGATGCCATTTCCTTGGCGTACCAATCCAAGGGCCAACCATGCCCACTTGCAGTGAGAGCCCACTCCACACGGATGCCTCGTGGGCATTGGCCCAGGGCGCCACTCTGGCAGACATATGTAGTGCTGCGGGTTGGGCTACGCCCAGTACCTTCGTGAGGTTTTACGACCTCCGAGTGGAACAGGTGTCAGCCCGCGTCCTGCAAGGATAGGGGCCGGCATCTGGCCTGGATGTACACCTGCGAAAGCGCCATCTCCCCTCTTCAGGTGAGTATAGTGTGCCTCCCTACTATTCCGCCCTTAGGGTGAAGTATAGGCATTCCATCCATCCCTAAGCATGGCATTTGGTAATTCACCCCTATTCAGGTGGACCCCCTTACTTGGACTAATGCCCCATACGTAGTGACTCCCCTGCAGGGTAGTCCCGTATGTAGATTTCCTTCACTCATGATTCCCCTGAAGGCGAATCTGTGATCTCCCCTCCGGTGGCTCTTCCACCTGGTATACTGTCTCCCGAGTCGGGTTGACACATTCCCGCATGCGCTCTCCCTATGGGAAGACCATGCTTAATACCTCCACATGTACCTCCCCAAGTGGCAGGATGTGGGCTCCGCAACACACTCTTCAAGAGGAGGGTAGTGTTTTTTCCCAGTGCGGCCCCGGAAGGGACCTCGTTACAGGGGTAAACGCCACCTTCCGTGATACCGTCAGTAGAAGCTTCTTAGTATGTCTGATACTGAATCCACTGGAAGATTACATCTCGCGATAGCGCTCAGTCTTGACTCGCAAGGCCAGTCACTGTGGCTCCGCTGGAGGTCGTAATGCGGCGTAGTGCCGTGGCGTTTAGAGATACGTCCCCAGTCTGTCTCTCAACACAACGTCTAAATGCATCCCTTGTAAATTAATTTGCGTTATTTAATTCTGTTACTGTATTATTTTAATTTGAACCATTAAAAAAAAAAACACCTTCAGGCTGGACCCCAGGTTTGGAGGTCATTCAAGGACGGTCCTGCCCGTCCCAACAGCCCACTTCAAGGGGTTCTCTCTCTCTCTGGGAGTTTTCACAGCCGCTCTCACCCTCTACAGGACGGTGTTCGGCAACTCGACGTTGCGTCAGGGCGAGACACAGTGTCGAGGATAAACAGCAACTCTCAACACTCTCACAGACAGTGCACGTTGCTACATCATCGCCAGGCAGGTAAGCAGAGCTGATCGCCCCCCCGGGGGCCCCCCCACAGCGGAAGATCCGCTCTGCCAGCCATCGAACCCCCTCCGGGAGGTCGATGAAGCAGATTGTACCTCTAATCCCCGGCCGGTCCCTGGGAGTCTGACAAGACTTGCCCAAACCGCGACGCGGCTAGGAGATATGATCCGTCTCGGCTACCTTGTCCCTCTAGCCGTGATGTTCAACGGGTGGTGACCCGTACTTCATCGTTCTCAGAAAGGAGGGTTACTAGATCTGCAGACCCTGAACAGGCACCTACTCAAGCTGCCCATCAGGATGCTACGCAGAAGCACATCCTGATGTCTACTGGATGTCAAGATGAGTTCATGGCAAATGACCTAAGCGACACTTACTTTCATGTCTCGGTCTCGGAGGTCGGGCATGTCAGTACAGAGTCCTCCCTTTCGGTCTGTCCCTTCCCCACGAGTCTTCACGAAGATCGTGGAAGCTGCCCTCACTTTCCTCCGGGAGAGAGGTGTGCGGGCACTAAACTATCTCGGCGAGGCGCTCGTGAGATTTGTTATGTGCACACAGGGACTTAGTGCTCTTGCACGCAGATAGATTGGGACTATAGGTCAACCGAGAAAGAGGCTCCGAGAATAAGAGGCTCTCCCCAGGTAGAGCATCCTCTTTTTCGGCATGGAGATCATCCTCTTTCTTGGTAAGGAACTTAACTCTGCAGAGAGCGCTTAGCCGGTGTTGAGCTGCCTGGAGCATTCCAGGCAGTCAGCGGTCCCTTTGAAGAGAGGCTCCAACAGAATCTTGGTGGTTCTCCATGCACATGGGACTGCTCAAAACACTGGCTACAGAGTAAAGTTCTGAGGAAAGCGTGGCACACCGGCAGCAGGCGGATGGTGATTACGCCTCTCTGCCGACGCACCCTCACCCCTTGGTCTTAAGTGATACGTCACCCCCCGCCCGCGGGGGCACAGGAAGCCTGCGTCCGCGCGGGCTCCTGGAGACCTTTTCTCGGGAAGGCATGTCGACAGACACCTTCCTGCAGGTTTGAGGGCGCAGTGTGCAACGGGCACGCAGTATCGGGGCAAGGACAAGACCCCGTCTGCGCTGGCATATCAGTGCCTAGAGTTGTACACGTGCGCGTATGAACGACTCGCCCGACGCCTCCTCCTCTGGAGTCAGCAGGTGATCCGCTCCCTGCGGGCCACACATATCCCAGGTGTAAGACTGCTGGAAAAGGACCTAAGACCTAAGTTTGTTTTATGTTGGGACACAAAACAATCAAACACCATTTGTTGCTAGTTCCTGAGGAATGATATCCTGCCCTCCCCTCAGGGGTTGTTTGATGCCCAGGTATTGAACCCTTTTTATAACACGTCTCCCCTCCCTTTCATCTCTTCAGGCTCTGATCACTGAGAAAATGCTCATACTGTATATATAATTTATTGTCATATATGAAGTGTTGATCATCATGTTTGTTATTGTTTAAAAGGTCATGGTACGATGGGTAAAAGGGTCTATTTTCCTTCAAACATAATAAAGAGTGTATTAGAGTTTTTTAACTTTAGGATATAACCTACACTTCTTATAGAGGTGTGACTCTCTTCAGGGAATCCTGTTTACATGTAGATTGAGATCTCATTTGATGTTCTCTTCAGTGACGAGAAAACGAACAAACCAAGTTTCTCACACATGTAGATTGAGATCTCATTTGATGTTCTCTTCAGGGAATCTTCTTTATATGTAGATTGAGATCTCATTTGATGTTCTCTTCAGGGAATCTTCTTTATATGTAGATTGAGATCTCATTTGATGTTCTCTTCAGTGACGAGAAAACAAACAAACCAAGTTTCTCGCTGACCATTGGCTTTGTTACATCTGGGTATATAAAGTGCATTGGCGAAAGACTCAGGGAAGCATCTGTAACCAGAATTTCCGACACTGAAATTGTGTCTCGAATTAGAAGCATCTGTAGTGACTGAGACCGATCAGACACGCAATAACTAGTTATATTTCTTAAGTATAACGAAAGCATCCCTCACCCAACCAGCAAGCTAGTCGCCAGGGGGTCAACCCCCAGTCTGCAACTAACACCTAGGCAGGACCAGATCTCTGGTGACCATAGCAACCCACACCAAATGTGTGTATTTTACGACCGAATGGAATGTAGGGAGCTGAACTCTCTTTACTCACTTTGGGGACAGACATAGGACACAATCCTAAATACATCAATAAAGAAATGTACGTACACTCATTTATAACCTTTCCATGTATTGATGTTCTTGTTGTTATGTCTGTTTTTAAACATTAATCCAAAGTATCCATGAATGAGTGTATAACTACTGGAATTATTAGATTTGTAGTAACTCATTTAACCAAGATGATATGTAGATCATGTTTGGTGTCTATGAGCTACATTTGTGACGTCCTTAATGTTGATGTTTGTTGTGTTTTGGTAACTCTTTTCATATTAGTTTTATCAAAATCTTAGAAGTTTTCTTAGTGAACATCCAATCAGCTTTCACATGCAAAACACCATCTGAAAGACAAAGACCATTAACTTTCCCTCCAAAGTTGCCATCTCCTGATTGGATCAGTCATGTCTGTAGGATGTGACATCCTTACAGTTTAAAAGAGACCACGAGAAGGCTCTCTTGCGCTCTTCTCTTTCTTTCTCTCTCTTCAGCGCTCTTCAGGTTTTCGGGTGTTTCTAGTTTGTTCGTAGTTCGTTTGCTCCGGGTTCTTCGGTTCACCGGGGTTTGTCACCCTGCATCTCTAAAGGATGGACTAGAAGAAGACTTCACCCGTACCCATAAGTTGTGCCAGGCTGCGGCCTCGTCTTTCCAGATACAGATCCACTGCATAAAACTGGTTCCCTCTGACCACATCAGCCAAGATCAACTTGAGCCTCAACAAACTGCATCAGGACACTTTCTTTCTTTTGATGGGCAAGACGTGCAAGTATCAAACTTAGTCTTATTAATAGATGCATAGAGCATCATTAATCCTTTTAACAAAGGTGCTTTACAAGAAGAAACTGATGTTTTGTTCAGGCTATTGATCTTCTGAATATCATATACTGCCATAAATCCATGCTCTGTTCTTCTCTCTGCTTCAACTTCAACCTTCTTCCAACGCTTAACTGTATGTGTGTGTATGTTAGATTAGTAGGTAATAAAGTCCTGTTTTATTTCACACGTGACGTTGTTTGTAGTTCATGCTCATAATCCGGAGTCCCTAAACATGCCGATTCTTGCTGCCTGCTCGTATTGCTAAGTGATTTCCCCACATCATGAACTTTGATCCAGATAATTATAATTGATCATAATCAATTGAATTCATCCCAATTTGGGCTGATATTTGTTTCCCTTACAAAGGGTGGTGGAGAATATATTGCTTATAATTGTGATCAAAGCTCATGATACTTTTTACAAATTTGGTGAAGAATAGTGTTTAAATAATACTGTTAATCATTAAAATACACTACACATCTGTAACCAGAACTTCCGACATTGAAATTGTGTCTCGATTTTACCAGGTATGATAAACTTTGTGGTTTTATTTTAATCTTATACTATGTTGATAATCGTTGCTTAGTAAATTAGGAATTTCTTTGTATATGCATTCTATGATTTTAATTAATGTTGTGCCTGCCTGGTATAATAAATTGTTATTGTTGATATTATCTGAATTCTTCAGAGTCTGTTATTACCAGTAGATTGAAAGGAACCTGTTCTGTTACCGCAAAATTGATATGTCAGGATAGGATGGGCTAGTTTATACTAGACTTTTTATTATAAATGGGGCATTACTAAAGCTCACATGTTACAGATTTCCACCTATCATCTCTTCTAGCAAGTTGCATGATCGTGACTAAAATAACTATTGTTATGTTTCTGAGCAAGCATATCGCGGCCAAACTTAATGATATTAGTTTACCCGACAACCTCTGACTAGATTGGAACTGACCGTTTTGTGTCCGTGAGATCCATGAACCCGGCCGGCGTGAGACTCTGTGCGACTGCAGGTCCCAATCGAAAGAATAACTCTAAAAAATAAATATTAAAGTATGGAGATTTACAGATAAATTTGAAACGTTATACAAGTTATTTTATATTATTATATCAAAATTGGAGTCAGATCAGTTTTAACCACAGAGGCATGTAAATTGAATTAAATTGTAACAGTTCTTAAATAACTTCATATAGAGATCATTGAGGAGAAGAAGAATACGAGATCCCTTCAACCACGACATT
Source organism: Triplophysa siluroides (assembly GCA_006030095.1). Taxonomy (NCBI): domain Eukaryota; kingdom Metazoa; phylum Chordata; class Actinopteri; order Cypriniformes; family Nemacheilidae; genus Triplophysa; species Triplophysa siluroides. Next base: position 84,534 of record VCII01000085.1, on the reverse strand, counting down.
GGATTCCGTCGTTGGGCTAATGTGTGGTCTTTTACACAGGCAATCTGAACCAGACAGCCCACGGCTCTCTCGTCAGTTGACGCCTTGTGGAGAGTGGCGACTCCACCTCTGCGCACTCCAGCTCTCGGAGTGCTGTTCGGGCAGGCTCAGGCGCCTCTTGAACACCACCCTTTCCCGCCTTGGCACTCCCTCCGAGACCTCCCTCGGCACGGAGGTCCTGGCGCAAAGCTGGCTGCGCGACAAGCGGAAGGATACCTTCCCCCCAGTGAACCTCATTGCACAGATCCTGTGCAAGGCCAGGGAAGAGGAGCATCAAGTACTACTGGTTGTGCCCGACGGGCCCAATCAGACTTGGTTCTCGGAGCTAATGCTTTTGACAACAACTCCCCCCTGACCGATTCCCCTGACGAAAGACCTGCTTTCTCGGTGGAAGGGCACGTTATGGCATCCCAGGCCAGACCTCTGGAGCCCCCATGTCTGGCCCCTGGACAGAACGAGAAGGTCCTGTGTTGGCCGGGGCCCCTTCTCATGCTGGTGCTCTTCTCGATGAGAAGACCCACGAAGATGCTCGATCGGAACAGGCTGTTCCTAAGGGACTGGAGACTAAACCTCTCCCCCTCCACACTGAAAGTGTTTGTAGCGGCCGCTCATCACTACTCAGTGGCGGAAGTCCCCAGGGCAGCACTAGCTGATCAGTAGATCCCTACAATCGGGGCGCGTAAAGGCGGACTCGCCTCGATTGCGCTCCGTACCCTCGTGGCGGGCTCAGGCCCTTCGAGCTCTCAGAGAGGCCGCTCTTCCTCATCACGATGAAGACGCTTCTCTTGTTGGCGTTCGTCTCCAAGAGGGTAGGGGACCTACAAGCATTTTCTGTGTCCCCCGATTGCCTAAGATTAGGGTCCGGTAAGTTTCACGCTATCTTGAGACCCCGACCCGGCCACGTGCCCAAAGTTCCCACCACCAGGTGGCGAACTTCCAGGTGCTCCTTATCAGGGAGCAAGACCCAACCCCACTCGTGTTGTGTCCAGCATGCCAGCTGTGCCTCTACTGGAACCGCACGCAGAGCTTAGGGCTCTGATCAGCTCTCTGTCTGTTTCGGAGGTCAGCAGGGAGGACTGTTTCCAAACAGAGATTGGCGCACCAGACCGTGGACGCCGTCACTACGGGGCGCCTCTCTGGCAGACATCTGCAGAGCTGCGGGTTGGGCTACGCCCAAACACCTTCGCGACTCCGTGTAAACTGGTATCAGCCCGCGTCCTGCATGGCCACGTGTAGGACAGGCAGCCGGCTGGGCGTATGCCTGCGAAAGCATCTTTCCACCCTCCAGCAGGTTGGGTCAGTGTGCTATCTACCTCTCTTCTTACCCTACCTTGGTTAAGAACAGGTATCCTTTCCGCCTCCCTTCTTACCCATCTTTTTGGTTAAGAACAAGCATTCCATCCATCACTAAGCAAGCACCCCCTGGGGGTCGGCTGGGCAGAGCAGCCTTCCCCTTAGGCCGGGAGAACATGTGAGCCATCAGATGGCTCTAACCGGACCTAGTGCTACCGGATGTATGCAACACCCCCTCCCTGGGCTGTTCCGTCTGATTTATCCTCATGAGTTGGTTCCCACTCCTGGTAACCCATGACCTCCCCCAGGTGGACCTCCACCTCGTGGTTAACCTCCACCTCGCGGTTAACTACTCAGTCCGCACATTCCATGCGATCTTCCCTAAGGGCGAGACCATATCTATTTCCACGGTATTCCTCCCCCCGGGTAGGAAGTGGCCTCTGCAGCGCATCCCTAATTAAGGAAGTTGCGCTTACCCGGTGGTACCCGATCCGGACGGCCTCTTGCCAGTAAGAGAGATAAGGCCCCGTCCGTGAAAGGTAGCTGGTCAGGGCCTACCCATCTTCCTTCAGGAAGCTCTGGGAACCCCGACCCATCACACTGGAAGGTTACAGTTTTGCGAAAGCCTCGAGTTGACACGCCCAGGCCTGTTACCGTCGCTTCGCTAGAGATTGTGACGCGATAGGCTTATCGCCCTCTGCAGTAGTCGTGAGAGGCTCTCAGGCTCCTCAGAACACAGGTAAGTGAATGAAGCACGCCGGCTTCCTTTTATACCGGACATCCGGAGGCGGAGCCCGGCATGCAAATTTAATTCGCCAATTTCATTGGCCTTTTTTTTAAAGTAGTCAGAGTTGATAGGTTCCCAAGGGCGAACCCCATCTGTCGTCTTCGACACAACGTCTCGTTCCCTCCATCAGGGAACTGAGGTTACATACGTAACCAAGACGTTCCCTGGAGGATCGAGATAGATTGGTGTTTGAATTTAAGAACCTATTATCTCCGACCATAATTTAAAAGGCCAATGAAATATTGGGGAATGGAATTTGCACTCCATTCTTCCATCTCGTAGCTACAGGTAAAGGGAGATGGCATGCACTTCATTTTGGTTTTGTGCTGAGAAACCTGAGAAGCCTGTCCAAGTCGCAACAGCGGTCGAAACAGTGTTGTTGCCTGAGGGACACAACATTTTGTTCCCTACATAAGTGAAGCGTGGTTACAATCAGAACCACGTTTCCTTTTTTTATTGTCTCTTAATGTTGTGTAGAGACAGAATAGTTGAGAATGCACACGCCCTGCTCCCTGAATGGAGATAGGGCAGCCTCTGTCAAGGGTGGTGACGTGCGCCCGAAGAACGGCAGCATTCTCACCTCGAACTGCAGTAAAGAAAACGCATTTGGTGAACTGGAACTGCTGATGGCCCCCCAACCCCCTGTGGCACCAGTGTCGTGGGCGACACAGGCCCTCCAGCTTTAATAGGTCCTTTATTAAAGGAACTTTATTAAACAGCATTTGAGTGGGAACCAAATCTAACACGCTGAAAGAACTGCTGTCATAGAAAGCTTGAGGGTTTGCTTGAGTAAATTCAGTAAGATGCTATACACACAAAACCCTTCAATTAACTGGGGGAAGGCAAGTATTTGTTCAAATAGTGTAAAGCAATAATAAAATGCACTGTAAAATCTTTAGCATCTTATTGCTTAATATTGAGATTAATTTTCAAATATAGAGATAATGTTAATAACGGATCTGTTGCATTTGTGCATAGCTAAAACAGCTTTCTAACAGTTCCTTTGAATATTTGCTGTAGTAATCCAAAACTTAGCAATATATTTAAGTACTGTCTGAAGTAATGAAATTAAATTCCCTAAATCATATGGATTACTTTACAACCGCATCTTATGGAGCAACAACTCCTTTATGTTTTGCAGAAGAAAGTCATGCAAGTATAGAACAGGATCAGAGTGAGTGAATGAAAGAACAACAATTTTTTTTTAACCATAGTCTCTTTACCCGTGAGGGTTTAAACGGCCGTGTTTTTTTTTTTTTTCACACATATAAAATAGTCAAATAAGTCATCACACTGATGTGATATAGAATGCAAATATTTATGCAAAAATGTTCTGTACTAAAATGAAAAGCTTCTGTAAAGCTAATTATGAAATAAAATGTAACTTAATAATTCTCAAAATACCTTAAAAATGTAGGCATATGTCCTATAAACTAAAACTGTACAGAAAAATCTAACATTTTGGGGAAGAGGGGTGCGAATTTTGGGTAGGCCAATACATATAAAATAGTCAAATAAGTCATCACACTGATGTGATATTGTGTGCTTGACTATTAATTCCTTGTATTTTCTAGATATTCTAGGTATTCTAGATGTTATAATCATAAATTCATGGTGTTATGATTATAGTCTGGCTCCACTAGGTGGCATTATTGTACCATATGTGTTATGGGACTCAAACAGCTTCCATAACATTCAATAGGTAGAATATATTCATAACATTATTCATGTATATCACGGCTATTAAAGGATCTCGAAATGGCACTGAAAGCCCTGTGGTCAGTGCGTCGACATACACTATATGGCACCAGTGCCTTCACGTGGACCTGAGTTGGTTATCCCACACAACTATCTCTACCCAACACTTTCCTGTCTGCTCTCTAATATCCTGCCCTAATAAATGCATTTAAACCTAAAATAGGATTTTTAAAAAGATAATGACGTGAAATCAAGAATATGTCTTTTGATGAATGCGATTTCTGGCTCTGGTTCAAACATAAATGCCAACATTCTTGTTTTCCAAGATTTTTGTCATTGATTATTTACTATGCAAAGGTATTATAGCCAATCCTAAAATGAGATGTTAAAAGGGACTTGAAGGGCAAACAGCAGTTAAACCAGTGTGGGTAGAGAACTGGTAAAACATGATATCAGGACCACCACTAGATTTCATGTTCTCTATATCCACTATTTTCACAAACTTTGAGTTGTCAGCTTTACTTGATGATTCCTTATTCAAAACTTACAACAATTTTTAAGAGCAATTCTGAGCTCTTGTATACACTTGTCCAGACTTGGACTATGCATGGATGAGTACAGGACTAAACATGAGTGTTGTAAGAAATCCACACCCAGTGGAAAGAGTAGAAGTTTTAAGGTACTATATTTCATGTCGTGAAATATTCTTGAACCCTATATTATTTTTGTTCATAACTTTTTTGAACTTTCAACTGCTGATAGGGCAGCCAATAATGTACAATGTGTTTGCCTGTATGAATTTATTTAATAACAATTTCTAAACTTAGTACAAACTTGCGACAACAAAACAATACGTGAACTGAGCCTGGCCCTTGAATGTATTAGCTCTACCTATTGGTTGTGAATATATTTTGCTGTATCAGGTTAATAAGTTGTTTTAGCTTTTGTTTTAGAACTTTTTTGTTTAAAAGGAACATTGGCTGTTTACACAATATTTGGAAGTTTTCCAAACTGACTGATAAACAGTTAAGACATATATAACGTAAATCTTTTATGAAAATATGCCAAAAATATTTAAAGTTATAGATCGGGAATATATTGTTGATATTCTCATTTCAATTGTTTCATACAATTTTTTTTATATATAATAATGTTTTTTGAATCTTTACTGATAATTCACACTCATTATTCTAGTTGTATTTTACTTTATATATTTTGCATTTGTTTTACTTTAAATAGTTTACATTAATTTACCCACTTTCAGTTTATCTCATTATATAACATTGAATTATCAATAGATACTATTTGGATATTATACTAGATATTTTGTGCCTAAAAAAATGACTCTGCACGGGTCAAAGGTAGGGGGACAAAGTGTGCCTTAAATACACACTGCTCTGGTTTGTGTCAACACTGGTGAACATTGTATGTTTGTCTTTGTTTCAGTGAACTAAGCTTGTTTGTAACTCTCCTTCAAAAATATTATAATGTATAATATGAAAATTAATTATATAAAGTAATAATAATAAAAACTGCATATACTTTTCCGGTTTGTATACGGTTTGAAAAATGACCAGGCCTGATTACAAACATTTGAGCTAAACACATAAACCTCTCTGGATTGACCTTTTTAACACCGTTTCTTCCATAATATAATAATAAATATGCAATCTAGGCTCAGTTCATGTTATGTACCACATAAGGTGAATCTCTCAATATTTCAGTCTGTCATGAAAAGGTTTGGTTTATTTATTCAGGTAAGCCTGTGTTGTGAAGTGCATCTGAAAAGAGTAAACATTTGCATTACAGCTGCTGATTCCCACTGTGTTTGGATAGGTGGAGATAGACACGGGTTTGCTATATAACAATGAGTAACTCATTGGAGAGACAGACAGGAGTCCAGCAGGGACATCTGAACCCTCTCACTCCAGACATTCACCACTCTAGCGCAATGGTGGAAAGAAGCATATTGGTTTTTGGTTTAGTTTGGCTTTGCTGCTCTGGCGGACATGGACAGACGGATACTAGCATTCCTTGTGATGATAAACGTGTAGAGAATGTTGTGAATTTAGCTCTTTCCAAGTACAATGAGTTATTAACCGAAGGCAGTCAACTGGCTCTTTATGATATCAAGAAGGCTACAAAGGTGTGTACAATTCACAATTGTGTATTATTATTATTATTATTATTACTTACTGTTTTACAAAAACATTTTACGACTTAATAGTTTTTCCTGCTTTGCATCAGCACCTTGGATTTGCAGATTGAGGTTTTCTTTGTGTAATGATTTTTCACAGGCTCAGAATGAATCAGGGGAGTTTTTTTCTGTGATGTTTACAAGCAGAGAGACAGATTGTCCTGTAGGAGGAGACAAAGTCTGGCAACAATGTGATTACCTGCAGCAAGTGGATAAGGTAAAGGATGAGGTCATTTAAGTTATAATATACAGTCAGTTGGTCATTAGAACAAAATTATCTCTGTTATTTAAACTTTAATGAGAAGTAATTGCTTGACATAACCCCTACATAAAGGGATACTTTACTTGCAAATCAAAATTTCCCCATGTTTCCCCATGTCCCCATGCATCCTAACTTAATATGATTTTCTTGAAGAATAATGCAGGCAGAGTTATAATACGACGTATCATTTGACTTCCAAGTGGTAGAATGGGAGTCAGTGCTGGACTGGGAAGAAAAATTGGCCTTGGCATTTTTTGGCCCACATCGGCCCTCCACCATTTCTGTCGACAGGGGGGGGGGGTTTGTCGGCATGGATAGGTCTGTCAACCGGGTGGGGGTGGGGGGTGCATGGTTAAGGCTGTCGACGAGAGGGTGGAAAGCATACATGTCTATTGCATTCGCGTTGCGAGCATTCGCATTTATAATATGTCCGTCTGATACCGGCCCACCGGGAAAATGCACGGAACGCCAGATGGCCAGTCCGGCCCGAATAGAAGTGAATTGGTAGATGGCATATGGTAAGTTCCAGTGACCGTTGCCGCATTTTGCATTTTTTTTCCAAAAGGATACCATGTACTCTGGCGGGAGGTTTCGTCACTGTCCTTTGCCGGAAAACAAGCCTCTGGTTCACACGCATTCGAGAGCTGTCGGGAGCTAGACATCAATGTTAATAGCATGGGGAAATTTTGATTTGCTACCAAAGTATCCCTTTAATTTATTAAAAATGGACATGAAATATTTGAGTTCACATTATTTTATTATAAAACGATAGACTGCATGGTGCTACAAAAGACAAAAAAATGCACAAAACAAGTTGACTTGGACGATATTCAATTTATGTTTACGTTCAATAAAATGAATTGTCCATGATGCTGATTTGTCAGTACAGTGTTTCAGCTGTGCCAAAATGCATTTTATTTTATGATAGCAATAAGATACAAGTTCTGCTATAAGCTCTTGATTGCATGTTAGTAAAACCATTTATGGTTATACCTATTTATACTTAGCTATTTACTTAAATAAACTTATTTTTAGATAATACATATTTTGTGTCTCTTCAGGTACTCAGAACCTGTCAGGCAAAAGTCCTTTTCAAAGAAGCAGGTCAACAATTACTCTTACATGACTGTTCAGGTTTGTTGTACCATAACTCCCAAAAAAGTAGTAGTCTGTATTGTTGTGTGATTTATATAATTAATTTATTATAATATCAATTGTGATATTTTTTCCCCTTGTTTATGTATAGTTACTTATAGTAAATAGTAATATAGTGTAACACGGTTCAATAAGATGAAGGAAGGAGACAGTGTCGGCGTGGGCTGAGAAGTAGGGTTTTAATAATGAAAACGCAAAGTAAAAGTAAACAATATATAAAGTATGGCCTACGGGCACATACGGCACATCAAGTGGGTTGCAGCGTTCATGGTAATCCTCTCACGTTCCTACTCGCTCTGGTTCTCAGCCACTCTCTCTTTTTCTGTCCTCCCCTCGTGCTGGCTTTTATATTCTCTTACCGCCAATCACTGAAACAAGAGACAGGTGTTTACAATCAGCCTTTGACCTTCTTACTACCCGCCGGATTCCTGTCTCTCTCTCTCCAGACTCCGAAAGGCCACGCCCCCTCCACATACCCCCCCCCTGCACCGGGTCCCATCCGGCCTGCAGCCTCCCCCCCTCCTTACTCGTCTACCAATCAGAAAACCATCCTTGGTGTTAGCCCAGGGGAAACAAGAACAGATGGAGACTTGTCCCAACTAGAAAAGACTGACCCTCCGGCCCACCTGGTTTGGAAGGTTCCCATCAGGGGCGGTCCCATCAATGGTGTGCATCGTCTAGATACCAAGGGTGACAGCGACTGACCTGGTTGCCAAGCATTCCTTCTCATCGTCTCTCTCCTCGAGAGCTTGCGACTGATGTACAGCACCGGTCGTTCCTCACCCTCTATCTCCTAGGACAGGACTGCCCCTAGCCCTCTGTCCGACGCGTCTGTCTGTAAAAGAAAGGGGAGAGAAAAATCAGGAGCGTGCAATAGCGTGCCATCACACAGAGCAGCCTTTACTTAGGTGAAAGGCTGCTGGCATGGCTCCGACCACTGGACGGAATCTGGCGCCTCCTTTTTAGTGAGGTCAGTCAGCGGGCTGGTGAGGGTTGAATAGTCAGGCACAAACCTCCTGTATAATATGCTGCCAGCCCCAGGAACTGCCTCACCTCCTTTTTGGTCTCGGGCCTCGGGGAGGCTGCAATCGCTGCCGTCTTGTCAATTTGGGGACGCACCTGCCAGTGACCCAAGTGGAAGGTCAGATACCTGACCTCCACTCGCCCAATTGCACGGCCGCATTGGTTGGAGAGGCTGCCCGTCTATTGTGCGGACCTGCTCAAATGCATTTTTGAGCGACTCATCTCGAGATTGGTCCAGGGAAAAATCATTGCACGATGAGTGTACTGCCCTCGCAGCGCGTATTCTTGTGCAAAGCTATACAGCCAGTTAACATTCAAAAGTCCTCCAATAAACACACAAGGCTTGACTTTTCTTGTATTTTACTGAAGTGTTGTTTCCAGTCTTTCAATAAAACAACGTCTCCTTCTTTGACATTTGGCTTGTCTTTAGTCCACTTACTACTGTAGTCAGGGGTCTCTGCCGCCGTGTTACGATACAGATAGGCTTGACCTGAGAACCAATTGCTGTGTTGGAGTTGGGCTGCTGACATGGACCTAGTTGCATGGTCTGCAGGGTTTAGCTCTGTTGGTACATAATGCCACTGGTTAGGGTTGACCTGGATATTGTTTGGGCATGGTCTGAGAAAGGATGTGCGACCGTTGTACAGTACATTTGTTCTGTAGACATTAACCTTGGATGGTTTGTGGACAGTTCCCAGGCCCACGTCTCCCACAATGACCCAGCCTAGGTCCAGCCGTTGAGCATAAGGTGCATTGTGTGTCCTGTTGATCTGCTCGCGTACTTTGTGAACCCTCAGGATGTCTCTTCCTAAGAGCAAAAGGATAGGAGCATCTCGTTCCACAGGTTGAATTTTGTTAGCAACTGGCTGTAGATGGGGGAGGGAATTTCTGTTCTATCGTCTGGTACCATCTCACACTCTATTAAGGTGGGTAAAGGAAGCTGTAATTTACCATCCATGGATTCAATGATGAAATTATTAGTTTCTTCCTGAAGTCTCCATTTTTCCGGAACATGTTTTCAGGGTATATGGTGTGGGGCTGATGTTAACTCCAAAAAGGTTGAAAAACTCTGTCTTGGCAAGTGACTTATTGCTTTGCTTATCCAGGACTGCGTACATCTTAATTGCCTTCTCCCTTTTTCCGGCAGGATAAGTTTTCACCAAGCAGATTTTGGAACATGAGCGTGAACTGTCTGCATTTCCACAAATCTCGGTACACTTGGAGGTGACTGAAGGAGATGCGTTGTCATTTTGCTCCCCTCAGTCATCTTTGTCAGCCACAGTACTCTTTGTGCTTACAGAAGGAGGACCTGGATGCAGGGCCACAATGTGTCTGTCACTTTTGCACTCAAAACACTTGAGCGTCACCTTGCAATCCTTTGCCATGTGTTGGGTAGACCCACAACATCTATAACATATGCGGTTCTCTCGGAGGTATGCTTTACGCTCTTCTAGGGATTTTTCTCTAAAATGTCTACATTTTGTCAGTGGGTGAGGCTTTCTATGTATAGGACAATGGCGGTCTGGTTCTTCTAATGTCTTTGAGGCAGGACTGAATTGGACGCCTGCCAGTTCTGCCGGTACGTCTGTTTTGAGCACAGTCACAGAGGATTTATTTCTGTATTTCGCAGGCTTTTCACTCCTCCAAGATGCTTGACTGCTGGACGGGAATATAGTAAGGCTTTGATCATTTTTTATCTTGGCTTGTTGTTGGACAAACTTGGAGAAGACAGAGAAGGGAGGAAAAGGCACTCTGTAATCATCTTTGTACTTACTCCTGACACTTATCCATTTTTCTTGGAGGTTATAGGGAAGCTTCTCCACTATTTGTCGTACCCCCGGAGCTGTATCCAAATATGAGAGCCCCGGGAGAGAACCATCTTCCTTTGCATATTCAAGTTCAAGGAGAATGTCGCTGAGCTCTCTCAGCTTAATATTATCCTTGTTGGTTAGCTTTGGAAAGTTTGACTGGCCTGGGCGAGTCACAAGTGAGCGTAACCGTGAATAGTAACCTTCCAGTGGTGTAGCAAGGCATCAGTTGCGTGAGTCACGATGAGAGGCTCTTACTAACGTCCGTATAGGCGGTGGCCTTTTCTACTCTCTCTCTTGAGGCGAGATAGCTGCCCGGCACCGTAAGTAACACTGGGAAGCGCTACCCCCTCACCTGAGGGGGAATGCTATGGAGACCACTACGGTAGGCAGATAATACATGGAAAAACTACACGTCCTCACCAGCTCGGAGATCTCATGGGAGTAGTAGTGCGGGGCCCCAACCAGGGGTTCACAGAAGAGGTGGAGTCCACCAAGGGGAGGTCACAGGTTCACCAAAAGGGGAACCAAGAGTGAGGAAACTTCAGACGGGACTACCCGAGGAGGGGGAGTCACTATGTGTGGAGAACTAGCTCAGGTATAGGGGTTCACCTCGTGAAAGAAACTCACATACATGTATACTGGGCTTGGACTACGAGCCGCTCCGCCCAGCTCATAAACTCGAAAGTGCTTAGTGATGGATGGAATGCTTATACATTACCCAGTGGTAAACTCACCTACTGAAGGGGAGAAGGCGCTTCGCAGGCGCATGCCCAGCCGGCCGTCGGTCTTACCTGTTGTGCAAGACACATCCAGACACCGGCTCTACACGGAGGTTGTAGAATCTCGCAAATGTATTGGGCTAAGCCCAACCCGCAGCTCTGCAAATGTCTGCCAGAGAGGCGCCGTGAGCCAGTGTCCACAAGGAGGCATCACCTTGGGTGGAGTGAGCTCTCACTGCCAGTGGGCACCGGAGATCTTGGGATCGGTACGCCAAAGTGATTGCGTCCACGATCCAGTGCACCAATCTCTGTTTGAGATCTCCTGAAAAGGGCAGGGCCGTCCCAGTCCTGGTTCTACCTGGGTTGTCCCTGTCAGGCCCGCTTCCTCTTGGTCGGTTGCCGACAGGGAGTCGATGCTCTCCTCCGCGATGACCTCCGTTCACGGGAGGGGCGCCTGAGATGGGGGCGCATGAAGCCGGGAGCTCCAGGGAGTCATCAGTGTCTGATGCCAGGAAATCTTATCCTCTGCACGCTGATGCGTGAATCCGCTATGGGACGGTTTACTGCCACCCATCGGAGACAGGTTAGGTGAGCGTAACGGAGCCTGGACCGTCCGCGGCATTGCTGCAATAGGTTAACGTCCATAGGAACCCCCATATCACCATTGCCGCTGGCCGCTGCAGACAGCTTGGCAGCCACCGCGAAACGGGAAGCAGACGATGTTGTCCAAAAAGAACACAGCCAACCATGACAGCAATACCTTGATAGACATGTGCTCGCAGTGCGAACATGCCGTATCCACGAACGCTACTTCAGCATGCTGGTGACCCAGACATGTGATGCAGGTATTGTGCCTGTCAGGCTCGAGGACGAGGCGGTCACATCCAAGATAACAGCAGCGAGAAATGCCTGGCGACAAGTGCACGCTGTTAGAAGTTTTAGCTCTTTTAGAAATTTGCTCTAATAGACACCTTTGGCTAACTACCGAAACGCCCAGGGGAAGTTGCACACACCAGGACGAATCCACTGCTCTGTGTCATAGAATCCAGTAGTACTCAGAGATAATTCGCTCAGCATTAGCTTCGCAGGTTCCGAAGAACAAAAGGTGAATGAATGGGCACGCCATCTTTCTTTTTTACCCGTATGTACGGGGTGGAGACTGGCATCCCCATGCCATTCGCCAAGTTAATTGGACTTTTAAAAGTACAATCAGAGATTCTCAAGTTCAAACCCCATTCTGTCGGTTCGACACAACGTCGAGAGACCAACAGAAAGGTAATGTCCATTTTACTAAGCTCTTTAGCATGAGAAGAAAGAATCACAACAGAAGTTTCCCAGGGTGCCGCATCAATGGCTGCTCACTGCTCTGGGTGCGTGTTCACGGTGTTTGTGTTACTCACTGCTGTGTGTGTGCACTTGGATGGGTTAAATGCAGAGGACAAATTCCAATTATGGAACATCATACTTGGCCTCACATCACATCACTTTCAGATGAAAATTATAATCAAAACACTTTAACATATATATTTGGCATTTTTTTTCGTTATTAAAACATCTAGAAACTTTTATCTCTTTTTCATGCACTTTCTCCAACAGTTGGTATTGTTGCTGAGGTTGCACCCTGTCTAGGTTGCCCTGAAAATATTGAAAATCAAGAGGACTTGCAAGAGCCACTCATGCATTCTTTGACCAAAGCCAACAGCATTTTAGATCACACGCATTTCTTCATTTTTAAGTCCTTATCATCAGCAACAAAACAGGTCAGTGTATTCTTCAGAGCCTCACATAAAGATGGGAGGAGCTTTCAGGGGCCTAGTCACTCTGTGTGCCTAAAAATGTATCTTTTACGCAATGATATCCGCTTTCACCCTCTTCCCTCAAGATCTGCAATCGAGGTGATATGTTTTCTTTTCCCTATGATGTACTGTATGTAGGTGGTTGCTGGATTCAGGTATAAATTGCAGTTCTACATGGAGAAGAGTAACTGTACCAACTCAGAGTTCGAAGCCGTTACTGACGAGTGCCACCCAGTTCAAAAGGAGCCGGTAAAAGTTTTCATAAATCTGATGCATTTTATAGAATAAAAACATAAAATATAAAAAATATATTATTCAATTGTTTTGAAGATCTACAAAATGTATAGTAGGCATGCATGACATCGGCCGATAAATGGTCATTTTTAATGTTATCGGTATTGGCCTGATAATAAAATGAAGATGATATTTTAAAGCCAATTAATTATAAATGATTTCCTCTGGCTAAACCATGGTGCTCACTTACTTTTAAAAATAAACACCAATCAACTTTGCATTATGTTTTTTTTTAACAAGCACCTAAAGTCTTAGCGGGCGATCACATAGAATGCGCTTTTCATGTTTGAAAACGCGAGCGCTCTTGCCGTTAACTGTCATATTATCAGACGCTAGCTCTGACCTTGCTCGGTAAACCCAACACAAGCCGGCACAAGTTTTGATTATCGTTCCGGTGTGGACAAGCCTTTTTAAGCAAAAGACACGTTCCGTCTGATCGACCCCTTAAAAGGCCACAAACCTCAAAAGGCCACATTGCAATCTTTAAAAATTTTTAATATTTCAATATAATGTTTGAAATTGTACAAAGAAACATTTTCTGTATTGTACAAGGTATCCATTTTAAAGCATTACCTATTCAATAATCCAGCCTGGTAAAGCTAACGGAAAACACTTAATGGATTATAAAAACTGTTTAGAAAAGTTATTTCTATTGACAAATTAAGGGAAAATATACTTATCATCTTTACTTGAATCAGTACTAAGCTTCACACTTAACATGGATGATGTTTAGGAGTTTATGCAGTGTAACTCTACTGTGGATGTAGCCCCTTGTAGACACGAGGTCCCAGAAGTGTATGCGGAATGTGCTCCTGGTTTCCTGAAGGTGAGCCAGGTTATCAGTATTCATAATAAATAATCACGTCTCGTCTGTTTTATTTGTGGACAGCAGGAAAACAACCAACAACAACAAAAGATAAAAAGCAAAAAAAATGCATCTAACAACTTCAGATAAATTGTTATATATATATATTTATACTGTATATGTATATATATATATAGTGCCGATCCTAGACGTCTGGGGGCTCTAAGCAAACCTTTGTGGGGGCGCTTGTCACAGTTAAATTTAGATAAACATAACTGTAAATTATAAGAAATAAAAAAATTATATTACACAGCTGTCAAAAAAATCTGTTAACACACAAATGCGGTGTCTTTTTATTAACCAAATGTGTGATCAACAAAATTAAAACATGATAAATATAGTTTACTCAAGAAAGCTAAGCATACGAAAACACATCAATAATTCTCTAAATGCGATAACAATTACATTTTATCATGGGCAAACGAAATACATTGGATTGCAGTGGTGTGCATTATAGCTGAGATTCACATGAACACAGTTGGTTTTGTGACTGGAAGTTATTCCCTGTAAATGCTATTAAGATTTAAATAATGGTATGTTTTTTTAATGAACCCATACGGTAGTGAAATTGATTGGTTGCACAAACTTAGACACAAAACATTTATAGGATAATGCAATGTTAGTCGCTTTGGATAAAAGCGTCTGCCAAATGCATAAATGTAAATGAAATAAACAGCAATCTTTACATATTATTTGACAGTTTATTGTAATAAATATAAAAACATGTGCATTATAGCTTTCACCCACATGAACAGTGTACAGTTGTTTCCCTTTTTGTCGTTCTCTCGACGTTGTGTTGAACCGACAGATTGGGGTTTGTCTTGAGAACCTATCAACTTCGACTAGACTTAGAACAGGCGAATGAAATTGGCGAATTAAATTTGCATGCCGGACTCCGCCCCCGGATATCCGGGTATGAAAGGGAGACGGCGTGCTGCATTCATTCACCTTTCGTTCTTCGGAGCCTTCAATTGATGATCGACTTCAGAACTAGCATCTGCTACTACTCTTCTGCTGGATTCATACGACGTGGTGCAGCGGACTGTCCCTTCCTGCGGCGACTTCCCCTGGAAGTCATCTCAGGAGTTCCAGAAGTGTTCGAGTTTTTTCTCTAAAAGAGCTAAATTTCTGCAGCGGGTATGTCCGCTGTTCTCATGGGTTCAACACATTCATCGAGGAGGGGGACGGACATGATGTCTGCCTCAGTGCTTGGGTTTCCAGCACGCTGAGGCAGCCTTCGTGGATACATTCTGCCCACACTGTGGGCGGATGGCTATCCAGACCTTGTGTCACGGGTGGCTGTGTTCTCTCGAGACTCAGCCACCACATTGCATCCTTCCCGTTTCATGACAGCAGTGGCTACGGCCCTGCCGTCCGCTATGGCGAGCAGCGAGGGTGATATGAGGATTACTGTGAGCGTCAATCCGTCAGCCACTGGCCATCCTGCAGGTCCATCGTGGATAGAGCTCCACGAGGGTAAGAGCGACCCAGCACTTATGCAGGAACTCAGCGCCGCCATTGACCTCGCTTACGGGCGACCAAGGTGACCGTGCAGGCCCTGGGTCAGACGATGTCCACACTTGTGGTCCAGGAGAGACACCTCTGGCCGAACCTTGCACAGATGAGTGACGCCGAGATGGTCCGCTTTTTTCGATGCACCCATCTCGCAAGGGGGGGTGTTTGGTGACACTGTCGAGCTGCAGTTCTCGACAGTAAAGAAGCAGACAGAGGCTATCAAGCATATCCTCCCCTGCCGCGACTCCACCCTCCGGCCCTCGAGTTCCAATGCAGTGTCTGCTTCCAAACAGCCCTGGTCCTCTTCGGCCACCACCCCGTCAGCAGCCACGGCAGAAGCAGAAGCGGCCCTCATGGGAAGACCCCAGGGAGAACGAGAATACCTTCGGGCCCGACCCCAGCCATTCCATCGCTGGTTGGTCGATCCGGGACGGTTCCTGCCCCGTCCCAACAGCCCACTTTTCACAAAAAAAGTTTCCTCTCTCTCTGGGTGGTGTTGTGGGGTGTAAGACACGAGACAGTCACTGTCGAAGGTGAAAACAAACCCCGGAGGGTGATTTATTCGTAACACACGTGAAACAGGTAGTGTAAATAAGTCCTGGTGTTTTCCCCCACAAAACCCGTGGGAGTGTTCGATCCCGAGCAGGCAATCAATATTGGTCGTTGCTCGTGCTTTCAGAGGGATAGAACTTCGGCTCGAGGCGTCCGCCGATCGTCAGGGGCTGGAATCTCCGAAAAGAAGAGAGAGAGACAGAGAGTCAACAGTCTGTAAGTGCTGGAGCGGTAACTCACGGTTTCCCCTGTCTCTCCGGCTTTTATCTCTCCTGGAGATTGGCCGCAGGTGCTGGCGATCGGCTGATTTCCTCTGTAGCCATGGCGACACTGATTGGGTGCGGGCTGACTCGCCACACTGTTTATCACAGCCGCTCTCACCCTCTACATGACGGTCAGCAACTCAATGTTGCGTCAAGGTGAGACCCAATGTCGAGGATAATCAGCAGCCCTCATCACTCTGAGTCGACGGTGTATTATGCTACATCATCGCCAGGCAGGTAAGTCAGCAGAGCCGATCTCCTCCCCGGGGACTTCCCCACTGCAAGGGATACGCACTGCTTGCCGTCGAACCACCCCCCGGGAGGTCGATGAAGCAGATCGTACCCCTAGTCCCCCCTCTCGGTCCCTGGGAGCCTGACAAGAGCTTCCCAAAGCGTCACGGTGGCTACGGGATACGATCCTTAACCTCAGTCAGAGGCAAGGATGCTCTCGTGCTTCGGGCCGAGGTCCCACCCCTCTGGCGAAGGAAGCGATCATGCTAGTCCCTCTAGCCGAGATGTTCATCGTCCCCAAAAAAGGCGCGGGTTGCTATATCTGCGTACCTTGAACAGGCATCTACTAAAGCTGCATCCTGGCGTCTATCAGATGTCAAGATTGGTTCATGGCAATCGACCGGAAGGACACTTACTTTCATGTCTCGATTCTCCCTCATCATCGCCCGTTCCTACGGTTCGCTTTCGAGTGTCGGGCATATCAGTACAGAGTCCTCCCTTTCAGTCTGTCCCTGTCCCCACGAGTCTTCATGAAGATCGTGGAAGCCGCCCTCACTCCCCTCAGGGAGAGAGGTGTGTGGGTACTAAACTATCTCCACGACTGGCTCATCTTGGTGCACTCGCGAGATCTGTTGTGTACACATAGGGACCTAGTGCTCCGGCACCTAGATCGATTGGGACTACAGGTCAACCGAGAAAAGAGCAAGCTCTCCCCTGTGTAGAGCATCCTCTTAATCGGTATGGAACTCAACTCTGACTCCATTACAGCACGACTGACTACAGAGCACGCTCAGTCAGACACCACCCATGGCCCGCTATGATGCTCCCTGTCCGAGGCCTCCCTCGGCACGGAAACTCTAGCGCACAGCTGGCAACGGGACAAGCGGAAGTACGCCTTCCCCCAGTGAGCCTCATTGCACAGAAGGTCAGGGAAGATGAGCATCAAGTCTTACTAGTTGCGCCGTACTGGCCCAACTGGACTTGGTTTTTAGGAGCTACTGCTCTTGTCGACAACTCCCCCCTATTCGATTCTCCTGAAGATTGACCTGCTTTCCCAGGGGAAGGGCATGTTATGGCATCCCAGACCAGACCTCTGGAACATCCATGTCTGGCTCCTAGAAGGGATGAGGAGATCCTGATTGGCCTACCCCCTACGGTGGTTGAGTCGATCACTCAGGCCAGGGCCCTTGCCACAAGGAGGCTATACGCCTATAAGTGGCGCCTCTTCTCGTCCTGGTCCTTTTCGGGAACATGCTGTCCTTCCAGAGACTCGAGAGTAATCTCTCCCCTTCCACAGTGAAGGTGTATGTAGCCGCCATTGCCGCTCATCTCAACCCAGTTGCTGGTAGGTCTCTAGGACAGCACAACCTGATCATTAGGTTCGAGGTGTGCGAGAAGTGTACCGCCTCGTCCGCGCTCCATACCCTCTTGCGAGCTTGATGTGCTCCTTGTGGGCCTCAAGAGGCCCCCTTTCGAGCCCCTCAGAGATGCCGTTCTTTCTCACCTCACTACGAAGACGGCTCTCCTGATGGCGCTCACATTCATCAAAAGAGTAGGGGACCTACAAGCATTCTCCGTGTCCACAGATTGCCTAGAACTTGGGCCCGGTGATTCTCACGTGATCCTGAGACCCCGGCCCAACTATGTGCCCAAAATTCCCACCACTCCCCCTAGAAACCAGGTGGTGAACTTGCAGGTGCTACCCACCGGGGAGGAAGACCCAACCCCATCCGTGTTGTGTCCAGACAACAGCATGTCCAGCATTGCGCTTCTACTTGGACCGCACACAGAGCTTCAGGAGCTTTGAGCAGCTCTTTGTCTGTTTTGGAGGTCAGCAGAAGGGGAGGGCTATCTCAAAACAGAGATTGGCGCACTGGATCGTGGACACCGTCACTACGGCATTCCGATCCTAAGATCACCCGTGCCCACTGGCAGTGAGAGCTCACTCCAACAGAATATAGCCTTCCTTGTGGGCACTGGCTCAGGGCGCCTCTCTGGCAGACATCTGCAGAGCTGCGGGTTGGGCTTAGCCCAACTCCTTCGTGAGGTTATACAGCCTCCGCATAAAAACCGGTGTCAGCTCGAGTCTTGCAGAGCATCAGGTAAGACCGGCGGCCAGTAGGGCTACGCCTGCGAAAGCAACTTCCCCCCTCCTAGGTGGATAAGGGTGCTATTTTCGCCTCCTTTCTTCCCCCAATGGGTGAAGAAAAGGCATTCCATCCATCACCAGGCACCTCCTGCGGGCGGACTAGGCAGAGCAGCCCTGCCCCCTTAGGCCGGGTACCAGCTAAGTTATCTACGCATAGCTCTAACCGGACCTAGTGCTCCAGACGTAGTAACCCCCCAGCAGGACGGTTCCGTCTGATGATTCCTCATGATTGGTTGCCACCTTGGCAACCCATGACCTTCCCTTGGAGGACCTCCACCTTGTGGCAAACTTCTTCAGTCCGGACATTCCTCCCATGAGTTCTCCCCTAATCTCCACTAAACTCCTCCCTTCGGTAGGAAGTGATCTCTGTAGCGCGCCCTCCCCTTGAGGGGATAGCGCTTATCCAGTGGCCTCGTGGTACCGTGACAGCCAAAGGCAGGGGCTTCCCACCTTTCCAAAAGCTCTGGGACCCCCTACCTATCCACTGGAAGGATACGAATTTCGCAATAGCACTCACGTCTGACATGCCCTAGGCCAGTCAGCGTCGCTTCGCTAGAGTTTGTGACGCGGAACAGCGCTGTGGCTGTTTCCATAGGAACCCCAATCTGTCGGTTCGACACAACGTCGAAAGACCAACAGAAAGGGAACGGGGAACGTCTTGGTTACGGATGTAACCTCAGTTCCTGATGGAGGGAACTAGACGTAGTGTCCTTCATGCCACAACACGTGATAGCAGTCGTGATAGGCTCTCAGGCTCCTCAGCCCAAAGGTGAATGAATGCAGCACACCGTCTCCCTTTTATACCCGGATATCTGGGGGCGAGTCCGGCATGCAAATTTAAATCGCCAATTTGATGGATAGCTTCGTTTTAAAGGGGCCATTCTTTTGCTGTTTTGAAGCTTTGATGTTGTTATGTGGGTGTTTAAGAGTGGATGTTCAAGAGTGGATGTTCATGTTTCTAGTTTAAAAAAAACACTTTATATTTCACATATTTCAAGTCTATTGTTCAACACTGTCCCTCTTCTCACAAAACAACTGGATTTTTCCGGTTTATATAAAGTCCCTCCTTCTGAAACGCTCTGATTGGTAAAGCTGACCAGGTCTGTCGTGATTGGTTCCCCGTTTAGAGTGTGTGTCCGGTTATTAACACTAATAACAGAAGCATTAGTTTTGCCTTTTTTTATTGGACCCAAGTTCGATAATAAAACAAGCAGATTGACTAGGACGGAGACATTTGCAAGCAGGACTTCAAAGTAAGTTTCATAGAAGTGATTTAGAGGTATGCGCACACACAATATCACTGTGTTACATAGAACAACTTTCACAGCCGATGTTAAAGTCATGGAAGCTATAGTTTGACCGTTGGTTATCTTAGAATGTGTGTAGCTGAATTCTTATTACCAGCTGTAGGACTGTGAAAAGTGAATTGAAATGAAAGTTAAAGTAATTAAGCGCGCATCTCAGTCAAATGATAACCAACACTACTCCAGCGGTTCTTCAACTTCTCTAAGGAAGGCCTCACCCCTTTTTGGGCGTATTCCTTTGGGCGGAGGTTTTTCAAAAATTTGTAATAGTGACATCATTTACCCGGGAAGTGAAGGGCTGTAGTCTGATTCCAGCCGTTCTCTGTAGTCCTTGGAAAAGGAAATTCTGTAAAAGACAATATCTCGCTTGGCATTGAACTTTGAGCTTTATCATTTTGCACATATTGTTTATGCTCTAACAGCAACATTACACACTAACTAAAGTTTGAAAATTGGCATCAAGGGGAATGGCCCCTTTAAAGCCATGGCCATATGTAAATATGCATCATCACAAAACGCGTATGTCATCACCTGCCGCGCACTACATGATGTACGAGACCGAGTAAAGTAATTAAATAAATTAAGGATTAAAAGGAATAAAAAGGACATTTCTTGTAAAGTTCCTGTAAAGTTGAATCCGCAAGTTGTAAAAATAGCGTCTTGTTTACATTATAGTATTCTTGATTCGGTACTCACGGGGCCCCCTGGTGGTGCAGAGAATCCCACGCAACCTGCGTAATCTGTGTATAGGAAGGATCGGCTCTGTATATATAAACATATTCAAATATAATAACCTTTTTATTTACTCTTTCAGTCTTTTTCAAGATTTAAACGGCCAACAGGATGGTCACCATTGAGAACCATGAAAATACCCTTGACCAGAGAATCCTCTGAAAACATTAGAGCATCTACAGCCATACCACTGAACTGTCCCACTAAACCCTGGAAAGAGTTCAGGCCCATTTTTGACAACACTGCTCCAGTAAACACTACAGGACCCACACAGACAAACGGAACTGCAGACACTGTTTTCACTGATCAAGATTTGTTAAGTTAACCAATGAGCTAACCATTATGACTTTAGGTATTTGTATTCAAATGCTTAATCTAAAATAAAATGAAAAATGTAAAACGATGAAATACCTTTAACATTCTTATAACTTGTGTTATAATGTTTTGAATCAAGTATTTTGTGAAACTTGTGATGTGTAGAGAAAACCATGGACAGCAATTAGTGGCAGCAGTTAGTAAACAAAGATGGGGGATAGCTGTGCCAGAATTGAATCCAAAACCATGGTATTATCAACATTTTTTAATTCCTCTAAATATGAAAAGGCACCTTATCTACACAAGCTCTATTATTCTTTTCATTTGTAGTGCAGGTTGTTTCGTATTAAAATAAAAGAAGGTCCAAGATCAAATTGTTAACCCTGGCTGGCTTTCTTTCTTCTAGGGAAAGCATCATATTAATTTTATGAAGAAGAGATGCATTAACAGTAGCATGATTGTCGTGTTTGTATTTACAGAAACAAGACATTTTAATTGGTTTGGAATAACTCCTAACTGCTTACAATATTGTTTAATGTGAGATGCTTTCACAATTCTTTTTGTGAGATGCTGTCAAAGATTTTACCTAAACCCCATGAGACATACAACCTACATATTTGGAAATTACTTCCACCCAGACTTCCTGACTAAAATGGCTATGTCATGGATGTTCCGGTAATGAAATTATGGTCCCCGGAAATAAAACAAAATAGGTAATTATAATCAAAGATGAGGTTATGTGTACATTAATGGTTTAATGTTTGCGGTTCATGGGTCAAATGTGTGACTCATCATGATGACGGTGTTAGGTGGATGGAGCTACTGTGACAGACGGCTGATTGTTGACATTGCGCTTGGAGGTGCTGCAAGGTCATCTACAACATTTTTCAAGATGCATTATGAATTAATTTATGTGATTTCACAAAGATTATATAAACGGTTGTGATGGTCCTCCTTTAGTACTTGTTAGAAGAGGTGAACACAGTTACAAATCTGTCCCAAAATAGTCCTGGTTCTCCACATAATGGTTAAAGATCGGATCTTTCTACTAACTCTTACATGCTCCATCTTTATGTTGCTTGTTGGCTGTGATGATTTTCTAGAGGTCCGCTCGCTAGAAGATAACATGAAGGCTCAAGAAGAAAAAGAACTGGTAAGACATCTTCACATTTAATTTTGATTTCTTTGAATATCTGTTAGTGATTTTAAAATAAATGGAATAAATAAATGAATGAATAGAAACATTTTTATAGATTGAAGCTCTTCAGGAGGTTCTTGAAAAACTGAAAAACAAACAGATTCCCACTGCAGAGAAAAAGTTTGGTTGGGTTCCCTCGGTAAGTTGACTTTACCAATAAAACCATTGACTACACTTTTCAGTAGTCATTTTAAACAAAAAAGTAAAAAATGAATGTGCTTGTGTTATAGTGTGTTTATATATAATTTACATATCAAACTTATTTACCTATTATTCTTGATTATATAAATAATTGAAGTTGGAGTGAGAACAATTTGAAAATTTTGCCTATTAAAAATCCTCTTCAAGTTTTCATTTCAAATAAACCTGAATACAGAGTAGCTTAGTTTATTTAGGTTTAAAAATTTAATATTAACATGACATCTTTAATCATGGTTGTTAATACCATGGTTATTGTCAGTACTGGTATATTGTGAACCCACCTATAGTCCCACCCACCCCACAGGAAGTAAAAACCGCTAAATAAACTGATACTGTAACAAAACTATTATGTTTCCAGCTTTTAAAAAGGAGAGTTTAATACTTTGTCATATATACTAAGTAAGACATGAAAATGTATTATGTACATATAATAATAATGTTTAATTTAGCCTATAGGCTATGTCACTTTTCCAGAGCTCAAAGCGCTTTAAAAATAACAACATAAAACTTTAAAAAAAAAGATAGAACACAATATACATATCAAACATTAAAACAATAATGGTACCAGGTTCAAAACATAGTCCAACGTGAGCAAGTATTCTGTACAAATACTCTGTCCATGCAATTATCTGTCCCAAAAGTCCTTGGAGCAAAAGCAGTAAAACAAAAAAGGCAGCAACCACATGAGCAACCCGCATTAAACCATGCCTCCGGTCGAACACAGAGTCCAAGCGAGTGCAGACTCCAGGACCCCGAGCGGCAAACAGGATTAATGCATCCAACGCAGCGACCGAACGCTGGGCAGAGCCAGAGACAGTCATATTAGAAATGTCAAGGTGGCTAAAGCAATAACATACCAAGTACTAATTGTTTATGCTGTGTTACTCAGTGCTTTATGTAAAAAAAAAGGAAAGCATGATGAAACATTAAATAGCACTAAAAAAGGGTTTTATTGTGCTTTTATTAAAGGGTGCGTTTAATGTACTGTCTCTATTCAGTGTGACGCAGGCGAGCAGTGTGCAGTACGGAAAGGTGCACGTTTTGGGAAGCTGTGCAGCTGTCCAGCAGGAACCACCTGCAGTTTCGCCATTCTCAAGTGTTTGTAAAGCAAGTGTGACACTTCAGCATTTTACCATAAATGACAGGCTGGTAATGTTTATTTCATGTCACTGTTGTAACAAATAGCCTATTTTATCATAAAAAAGCCACATCAAATAAATGCATGCAGTTTTGTATGTCTCTGTTATTGTTTATGACATGAGTCAAAAGTGTCAAAAATTCATTGTACAAACATCATGTATCTACCGTGGCCGCTAGGTGTCACGGCTGCAACGGAAAAAACACATACAACAGAAAAAAACAACCAGCAAATTCCAAACAACAGTTTTGGTGACACATGCGCTGCAAATACTCGCAACACAAACTTTATCAACACAAAAATGCTGCAACATTCTAGCAACACAAACAAATACAAAAAAAACGCTCCAAAAATTCGCAACACAAAACAAATACAGAAACGCGCTGCAATTGGCAACAACACAACGGAAGTGTTTCCGGGGGACTCAAATAATTGATGCACAAATGGCTGGAACGAGCTTCATTTTCACTGTGGCCATATTCGTAGGTGTTTAGTATTACAAAAACTTATATTGGGGGTCCTATTTTTTTTTGATGTCGATCATGTTAAATGTACTTAATAATTGATTAAAAACAATATTACACTTGTTCGTTTCCACGTTAGGGATACTTGTGAAGCATGTCGGGCAGCTAAATATAAGTTACAAGTTTTTTTATTGGTTTTTAGGTTTCTTAAATCGTCAAATAGTTCAAATCGGTCGGTAGAATAGAAAAATGCTTAAAACCTCGTTTTAAACCCACGCGCTGCAAAAGCATAAAACAGAAACGTTCAAAAAACGGACGAAACAGAATGTTATTGACAGACTATTGTTGACATGTTTTTGATGAGAAAACAAGTAATGCCTATTTTTACTCTGGAAAGGCTGTACCTCAGCCAGTGACAGTAAAGCAGACAGTGGAGAAGACTGTTCTTCGTTTGCGGGTAACAATAGCCGGAGTAGAATGTCTGTTTTATCATAAAAATCTTTGATTAAATAAATAAAAAAAAACAAACTTGATACCTGTCGATTGTATGAGTTAAGATCCTAACAAATGCCCGCAACAAAGACGGAGGCATTCGCTTGTTTTCCCGTTTATTAGTAACTGTCATCTGAGGAAGATGTTTACTAATTCTACGATCACCGCCGCGATATAACGTTGTTTTTTTCTCTCGCTTCATTGTCAGTGTCTGTCTTTTCAGCTCTGAAGTGTGTAAATAAATAAAATCAAACTAAGGTCACAGGAACTACAGCGCGTTTTAAAACTAAAAACATCCGTGCAAATTTATTACGAATTGATTTACAGGCTATAATTTAAAGATGATGACCCGAGTTCTTAGGAGGAAATACAGGTTTGCAATGGAAAAAGGGACCAATCTAATGCTAAAGCCAAATACATTTTCATGTTTAAGCTTAAATTAGAATTAAGTTGATGTATTTTAACAAACGAACATGAATTTAAAGAACAACAATTTTTAAGCTTTGATAATAATAAAAAATTATTTTAATAATTTAATTTGAGAATAACGCTATCCAGGCAGACCGTGTGTAAATTTAATATATTTAAATTAACTAATATATGAGTTAACAATGATACGTGCATATAGCTTCAAATGATTGTTTATTATAAAACAATTAAAGATGAAGCAATTAAAGTCATGCAAACCCCTATAATATATACGCAACATGCATAATCATTATAATCATAACTTGTTTATGCTTGTATTTATTTGACTGCTGCGGCTTTATTAGAGTATGAAGCTCTACTGAACTCTAGCATATGAAAAATATATAATTAGGTCAACCATGCGAACGTGTGGTGTGTAGGTTTCATCCCAGTTTTTTTCCACATATGAGCAGTATTAATTTCTGAGGTAAACCTAAAATAAATAAATAAAAATGTATTCTCCGCTGTCTGCTTTACTGTCACTGGCTGAGGTACAGCCTTTCAAGAGTTAAATAGGCATTACGCTTGTTTTTCATCAAAAACATGTCAAACAATATACAATAGTCTGTCAATAAACATTCTGTTTCGTCCGTTTTTTGTAGGTGCTGTTTTATGCTTTTGCAGCGCGTGGGTTTAAACTCAGTTTTATGCATTTTTCTATTTCTAGCCGACCGATTGAGCTATTTAATGATTTAAGAAAACCTAAAAACCAATAAAAAGAACCTTGTAACTTATATTTAGCTGCCCATGCTTTCACAAGTATCACTAACGTGGAAGAACGAAAAGTGTAATATTGTTTAATCAATTATTAAGTACATTTAACATGATCGACATCAAAGAAAATAGGACCCCAATATAAGTTTTGTTGATAACTACACCTACGAATATGGCCACAGTGAAATGAAGCTCGTTCCAGCCATTGTGCATCAATTATTTGAGTCCCCCGGAAACACTTCCGTTGTGTTGTCGCCAATTTGCAGCGCGTTTCTGTATTTGTTTGTGTTGCGAGAATTTGGAGCGTGTTTTTGTATTTGTTTGTGTTGCGAGAATTTGCAGCATTTTTGTGTTTGTTTGTGTTGCGAGTATTTGCAGCGCATGTGTCACCAAACTGATAAAGAGGCTTTGTGAATTTGCTGGTGTTTTTTCTGTTTGTATGTGTTTTATTCCGTTGCAGCGCCGTGACACCTAGCGGCCACGGTACTTTTTTTCTTTGTTAAGGGTAAAAAAACTCGCAAAGTACTGCAAATACAGGATATTAAATCCGTAATTGTATTGAATATATGTTTACAAACTTTATACTTAACGAAATTCATCCAGCTTTGAAACGACTTGGGGGTCAGTACATATGATGACAATTTCTATTATTGAAAATATGTATGAATTGTGGGTTTCATATAATTGTGGGAAACAATAGGCTATGAAAAGTATTTGATTTAAAACACTCTGACATAAAACGTTATGTGTTTTATTATCTTTCCACCAAATTAAATATTTTTAAGTTGACTCATGGTAGCCTTGTAGAAAGACTAAGGAATAATGTTATACTATGTGTTTGAATGTATTGGACACAAATGACATCCATCACTTATCCCCACCTCTCTCATGTAAGGATTGGTGGTTCCTTTTCCGCATGATTTATATTCAGATTCATTTAAAAGAATCGGTTCGTTCGAGCATCGCATTCAATAGGACTGTTCGATTCATCAGGCAAAGGTGTTGCCAGACGCCCACGTGTGTTTTAAAGTTAATGCTTTAGCGGTTTAATGAATATTGGGAAATGCTTAATACCGTCACTACGTTTTGGTTAAGTTACAAACACATATGTTGTTGTTTGTTTTGCCTGTAGTAGTTAAGTTCGATTTTATCACTCACTGTCGGTGTAAGACTGACCAATGTTGAGATATACTTTCCTTTATCTTAGAAAATTGCTTAACTTACTGCTAATAAAAATGTTGCTCTCACAAAATTGTCGATGTTATTTTTGTAAAGATCTTGTGAATCGGTTCGACCAGATCATCAAATTGAATCCATTTTAAACGATTCGTTCGCGAATCGGACGTCACGAGTTTGTATAAACTCTGCAATATGGCGGAAGACCACATCAGCGAGTTCGCTGACATGGAAAACTTATGTCCTGCCTTTTGCAGCGATAAATACTCGTTGCTTGTTATTGTTGGACAGCCCGGAACGACTGGATTTGTTGATCTACTCGCGTCAGAGATTGAGAGAGGTAACTTTTTTTTTAAAGCCTAACGTTAGGTTGGGATTCAATCAGAGCATGTCGCGCGCTCTATTGCCCGACACTCCCTGTGTAAAGATAAGAAACAGCAGTCTAACATCAAAGTATCGCGACAGCAATTATAGAGCAAAGCTTAGAATCGCCCTCGCGATTATTGATGTCATACGCCGATGGGTTTTCGCAACGGCATACAAATATGGTATAATATAAGAGTTTACACTTCAAATATCTGCTTGCTTGTTAAAACTTTTAATAACTCGACTCTTCTGAACTGTGGAAGAAAAGCCATGGTGGAATATTGATAAATTACTTAACTTTTTGTTTAAAGTCTCTTGAAAGTTGAAATGAAATGAATGTAACCATGTTATTATTATTATGGAGGGAAATAACTAAAGTCCCTTGTGTTCTTATGCCATTAACTTTTCTTCCTGTATATGGCCTCGCACAAGATGATCAGAGATACAGCATACACATTTACTGTGAAACTGGATCGATCAGCCTTTTTCCATGGTAGGTGTTAAAGGCATTAAACAAATGTGAAGAAATGTTCCAACGTTTATTTTTGCACTTAGCGGATGGTGAAAGATAGTGAGCCCACAGACTAAAGATAACCATATGAGAAGTTTGATTTGAAGCTAATAGTTCATGTATAGCCTTTCCTCACAGACATATTCCTTTTAATTTTTGTCTGTACTTTAATCCTAAAGATGTAAAATATGCCATTGTTTTTGTTGTAGTCACACTAGGATCACAATGCAGAAATAACTGGACATAAAAATGCAGCTCATGTACCTCAACATATGACTTCCCTGTACTGGCCGCTGTATATCTGAGTGTGCCTTCCTCAAATCTAGAGCTAGGGCACATAATTGTTATGAAGTGGATAAAACAGTCACATGTTTTCTCCGTTGTCTAGCTAGTAGCTATGAATAGCTTAAACAATTAAGTTGACAATAACTTTGTGTTTGCAGACCCCTTTGTTGTGCTGGATTGAGCAGTTTAAAAGTGTGTCTTCATTGTGTTTGTGAAGCCACATGTCCTGCTTAATAACTGTAAAGTTGCTTGCTTCTGTCTCTGTATTTATCCATTTTATTTTTGTCATCAGTTTTGTCAGTGCTTGAAGTGGGAAGAAAAACTTTATTACCACATTTGAAATCTCTAGAATGAAAAAAATATATATTTGGACATTGCTGGTACAACATTTATTTGTTAAAGGAACCATTTGCCAAACAACTGATTTAATAATGTTAAATACAAATTTGACCAAAAAGTCATTTCATTACCTGTGATGATAGTTCTGCATTCTATTGAATTCTTCTGTTAATTAAATCCATCATATACACAGCCATATCTTATGCCTTATATGCTATTAACTTATATGTTATGTTTTAAGTCGAACACACATTACATTATGTGAAGAACCACATACGTTTTCATTTAAAACAGCCAAATTTGCATATGAAAAGTAGTTTGCATCTCTGAAATCATATCATTTATCACTTTTATTGTACATAAAACAAAAACAACCGTTGGCTTTGCTATGTTTGCATTCTCACATTCTCACTACACAGTCACAATCATTGGTGTGTCTTACTCATTTACATTTCTTCTTCAATTTGATTGGCCAGACGTCTTTCTTCTTTTGTTTAATTGGCTGAAATGCTGCTTGGCCTCTAATTTGATTGGCTGGAATTCCGTAAATCCTGTTTGTTTAGTCAATCTTTTGAAATTGGGTAGCTTTGCTCCAAAGATATTTTTTTATATGAAAAGCCTGCAATCTTAAGCCAAAAAAGCATAATGGCTAACGTAATGCTGTGGCTCCAGCGAAATGTAAGAAACGAGACCAGGACTAGCTTTTTTATGGTATGGCAATAGGAGCTGTTAGCCATTACGATTTCTCCAACTGGAAGTATTATAGACCCTTTTACATTTACGTTTAGTCATTAAGCCCTTTAGCAGACACTTTTATCCAAAGCGACTTAGGTGGGGTAAACAATGGAAGCAATTGGGACAGCATAAGGACAACAAAAAGCATAAGTGCAATCAAAAAAAGGCTGGTCTCATATAGCCTACTACAGTATACAGAGCTAAGTTAGAAGTATTTTTTTTTTAAAGGCAGAACTGATCAGTCAGGTGTTGACGGAAGGGATGAGTTTTCATACGA
This sequence comes from Triplophysa siluroides, assembly GCA_006030095.1. NCBI lineage: Eukaryota > Metazoa > Chordata > Actinopteri > Cypriniformes > Nemacheilidae > Triplophysa > Triplophysa siluroides. The sequence continues at coordinate 55,170 of VCII01000085.1, read as the reverse complement.
TTCTTAATGACGGCTACAGAATCTGCAGATCTTGTAGCAGCGGGCAGATCATTCCACATAGGTGGAACCGATCCGGAGAAGGTACGTGAGAGAGATTTTTTTTTTACCTTTTTGGGATGGCACCAAAAGACGTTGTTCATTTACAGAGTGTAGGGATCTGGCGGGTACATACGTCTGCATTAGCGAGTGAAGATAAGGGGGTGCCGAACCAGTGGTGGTCTTGTAGACAAGGAGCAGAGTCTTGAATTTGATGCGAGCGACTATAGGGAGCTAATGCAGCTTAATGAAGAGAGGAGTGACGTTTGCTCTCTTCGGTTCATTAAAGACAACTCTTGCCGCTGCATTCTGGATCATCTGTAGAGGTTTGGTTGTGCAAGCTGGAAGTCAAGCCAGTAGCGCATTGCAGTAGTCCAGTCTGGACAGGACAAGAGCCTGGAATAGGACTTGTGTAGCATGCTCCGATAAGAAGGGTCTAATTTTCCTAATATTGTAGAGGATGAATCTACAGGACCGGGTGGTGCTGGCAACTTGATCTGTGAAGTTAAGCTGATCATCGATTACCACTCCCAGGTTTATGGCCTTTCTGGAAGATGTGATGGTTGATGAGCCCAGTTGAAAGGAGAGGTTGTGATGAGTCTTTATCTCCCTATAATAAGAGTATCTCTGTCTCCGCGCTAAATCTCACTGGTAGCATCTTGGGCGTGACTAACATGTCTCCCTGAGGCCAGGGTTGATCGATCTGAGAGTTCAGAGTCTGAGTGAATGAACTGCACAGTTTAATGTGCTACAGAGTTTATTTCAGAACACTTTAATGAGTGAAGCTAACACACAGTGAAAAATAAGCATCTTCCGACGACCTGCCAAAATAAAAGTCCAGTTAACTACAGTAGTTTTATGTGGACAAATTATGTGGACAAAAAGCTCTGATCAGCTCTGTTTGTTTTGTAGGTCAGCAGAAGGGTAGGGATGTCTCCAAACAGAGATTGGCGCACTGGATTGTGGCCGCCGTCACAGCGGCGTACCAGTCCCAGGATCTTTTCGACATCAGATTGATAAGGGATCGCCAACAGCCTGTTTTGTGTCACTGTTGTGGTTTAAAGGAGGTTACAAAAAGAAGAATAGATGGTTTTGTATAATTACAGGCAGTGTTGGGGAAAGTTACTTTTAAAAGTAACTAGTTACAAGATTGAGTTTCTCTATAAAAAAGTAACTACATACGTTACTTGGGTACTTTTTGTGGAAAGTAACTGAAAGTACTTTTGCGTTACTTTTTCTCACCTAACTGATGCTCAGGCTTTTCCCGAGTTTGCTGTTCTTTAGTGTTTAACACTGCAGTGCATTGAACAATCCTATATAGCCTTTAACACACCTTTATTTTCTTTAAAAAACACATATCAAATATTTCCTGAACAGTAGTCATCCCCCTTATTAGAGTTCTGCCTACTGTTGAGACTGCTAACTTCGGTATCACTCTCCATATTTGTTGTGTTTTGACAGCTTGGCTAGTTGGGACTTTTTATTTTTTATTTAAAAAAGTAACCCCCTTTGCATTGCTGAGCACTTCGTTGAGCCAAAACAGCTCGATAGTGATATACGAAATTATTAAATAATCTAATATATAATATATTACTAATATTATATATATATATATATATATATATATATATATATATATATATATATAGACCCTGTCAACTCCGTCTTCGTCAGCTTTTGAAAAATATCCTGATAACTTTGGAATCTTATTAAGTAACTCCTGCTTGTCTCTTAAGTGTTTTCTTTTTTAAAGCCCATCACTCACATTTTTTGGAAAACCTGACATTTTAGCAGATATTAGCAACTCTTCAACTATCCAGCATAATCATTCCCACGGTGAAGATAATGAAATGTTAATTTCACGCATAATCATTGGAAATCTGATTTTACCAATTAAATGGCTTAAATTTTTGAATGACTTGCTTACAAACCCATGGGATGATTTCCGCACTAAGGATGTCGGCGTCCACCAATCACCTCCACTCTTTTCGCAGTTTGGGTTGCTCCTGGAGCCAGCACTTTTTTTTCACATCTACTGCACCTCTAGCTTTGCTTCACAATTCAGAGACGAAGATAATTATTTTAAATATGTAATTTAAAAAAAGCTTTGTTTGTGTAAAGCCCCCCCCCCTGTGTCCTTTTGGATCCTCAACCTCAACTCCCTGTCCTCCTCTGAGAATAGCTCCTCAAGGCACTCCTTTTTATGTGCAATGGAGGAATGGTCTCCTCCATTTTCTCACCTTCTCCTTCGGATTCCTCCTTTTCCTGTTGCTCTGTGTCTGTCATCTCATCTGACAGCCCTGTTGTTGGTCTCACATTGGCCTCAATAGCTTTCCTCCTCAGCCTGTCCCAAGTTCCATCACTTACTGACCTCTCTTTAAATCTGGGGTCCATTGCTGTGGCCTCATGCAGGAAGGCTTGTATATCATCATCCTGATAGCGCTGGGAGAGGTTCTCCCACACCTTCTCTTTGATGGATCCCACAAACATTGTATCTTCATCCTTCATAGTAAAATGCTCTTCCAGTTTTTGAAGGATGGGAATGATCTGTCCACAGGTGGCATTTTCCTCACATGACACACATAGTGTGGATGTATAGAGGACTCCAGCCTTCTCAGCCTTATGGAAGTCCTCATCCTTCAGACGGTCCAGGTTGTCCTTGGTGATTGCTTTTGGAATTCTTGGGTCCAAGGCTGCTGCTTGTATTGCTGGATACTGCTCCATGAATCTCTCTATCATTAGGTAGCGAGTTCCATCTGGTCTTGACATCAAGGATGAGGGAGTGTTGTGGAAGGCCTGAAACAACAACAAACAACATGCATTTAATTACCACACTCTTGATTATTGCATTAAATTGTTAAATGCGTACATTTCAAATAGGGGTGTGCGATATGACGATATTTGATCGCGAACGATTAAAATGACTGCACGATCCACTTTATCGGAAAAATCGTTACATCGTCCTATATAGTGCACGACACATTATATCCCTTGCTGTCTATTGATTTCGTCAACATCCGTGCGATAGATGGCGCCAAGTTAACAAACTCGTGTGCGTTGCTCGTAAATCTTGTGAGATTAAGCGCAGTGACGATGGAGGAAAACGCGGAGGAGTTGGTCCCAAAAAAAAATTAAACATCTGTAATATGGAAATGGTTTGTTTTTTCCCCAACAGACACGGCGCAAACAGCAGTTATTTGCAAATGTTGCAATGATAAGATTCGCACATCGGATGGCAACACAACAAACCTTTTTAACCACCTCAAAAGAAAGCACCCGAAAGAGTATGCCGACAGCCAAATTATAAAGGGACCCCATGCGAGAGCATCAGGTACAACCAAGCAGCCAGAAACTACAAGGCTTAAACTAAGACTTTAACGAAAGACGCATTTGAGAAAGGAACACCGTATGACAGAACGAGCAAGCGCTGGAAAGATGTAACTGATGCGGTGACATTTTACCTGGCCAAAGACATAATTTCCATTAAGACTGTGGAAAATGAGGGCTTTAAAAGACTGCTCAAAGTCGCAGATCCACGTTACAAAATACCCAGCCGCAAATATTTTTCTACCACGGCCATTCCACAGCTTTATTCCGAGTGCCACAGCAAGATGCAAAACAAAATTCAAAACGTAAAGTTTTTTGCTACAACAGCTGATTTATGGTCTAGCCGTACTTCAGAGCCTTACTTAAGTCTGACGATTCACTTTATTCATGACTGGAAGTTGTGCAGTGCGTGTCTAGAAACAACATATTTCCCTCAAGACCACACGGGCAAGCTCATAGCGCAAGGCCTCAGGGTTGAATGTTGGGGCCTGAAAGAAGCAAATATGACCTGTATGACGACAGATAGCGGGGCCAATATTGGTGAAGGCATTGGAGCTCAATAGCTGAACTCGTCTGCAGTGTTTTGGGCACAGACTCCACCTAGCCATCGGTAAGCGCAACTAAAAATTAATATATTTTCTCTGCCATTCAGGAGATTGTTGGTAATAATAAAGAGGTAAAGAGTATGTTTTTATATGGGGACATTTGTTTGGCTGTATTGTAACTCTGTAATTTGCAAAATAGTCATAAAACCAACTTGAAAAAGAATCGGTATAAAATCGTGAATCGTGATTTATCCAGAACAAATCGTGATTTGAATTTTTTTCTATATCGCCCACCCCTAATTTCAAAACAACATTTGCATAATACATTAAACTGACTTACCAAGGAGCTGCTGCTTTTCCGTCAACACTGTTTTGGAAAGGGAGGACCTCTTGAACCACACGACCACTGCTCTGATTCAGGCTGCCCATTTATCAATGGAAGCAATTTTGTAAAAAATCTGGACCAGATGCTGGAGTGGATTGGTTCACTGTAACTGCAGCTTTACATTCACATAATGTAGTTAACTCTGTTTGGGCTTAAAAGTTATACAGGTTTGGAACCTCTTGCAATGTACACACACAAAAAAAGTTTATGTATTTCATTACTACAAATTAATTTTTAGGTAAGCTCTGCTTTATAATTTCTTAAGCATAATTTATTATTATTCATCCATTTTAAATGCAGTACTGTGATAGCATTTTTAATGTTTAGGATTTATTTAGGGTACTGTAAGATTTATATATAGGCATTTTTTTAATGTGATGTGTGTTTATTAAATTATTACATACTAATTTTAAAGAAACCTTATGCAATGTTTATGTCGGTGTTATTTAAGAAGACTGCTAGGCTAGCATATGTACCTGAGGACGTGGATGATGAACTAGTAGCTAGGCAGTCGAAAACTTTGCATTTCTCTGTCTGCACATAATGCACTTTTGAAAGATGTTTTGCCAGATTGCTTGTGTTTCCGCTCTTACAAGCAAAAATCTTATTGCACTTGTTGCAATGAGCATTGTCTGCATCCACTCGAGTGAAATGTAACCATACTTTAGAGCGTTTGATTCTCTCCGCCATCGTCACTTTATTAAGCGCAAGCTTTCGTGCTGTGCGCTTGCAAGCTCTCGTGTTGTGTGCGCGCGAGCTCTGTGTAGTGCGGGACAGACGAAAATGCAGGTAAATGTCTTTAATATTATCGCAAATTAGAAATGGTTGGTCAGTTAAAATATGCTAGGTAACGTTTATTTAGCAATAATAAATAGGAAATGTTTTTCTTAATTTCTCCAGTACCGACAGCAGAACACTTAATGTCAGAGTTTATCGATACTTCGGTCTTTCATAATTTAGCCCCGGGACCGATTAAGTACCGGGTTTCGGTACCCATCCCTACCCGTGCGTTAATGCAGCCCTGCGTTAATGGGACAGACTCAAGGAACAATACAATCGAGCACAGGACAGAGAAACATGAGGGAACAAATCAACAGGGAACAGCTGCAAGGGATAAACTAATTAACCAACACTAACTAGGAAACAAGAAGTCAGGGACACTGACGAGACACGAGAAAGCACAAACAATGCCATGTCTTTCTCACACTAGACACGTGATACTGTCCTAATCCTGCCCCAAGATTTTAAAAGCCTGAACAGAAGTGGCAGAACCATGACACTCTGTACATCAGTAGCGCGTAATAAACACTGATTACATGGCAGATGATATAACACGAAACAAATAAGAACAATAATAGACCCAAATAGCGCAAATGGAGACTGTGTTGAAGTGTTTTGATATTATTTTGGGTGCTGGGTCATTTCCAAACCTGCCGTTTTGGCTGAGAGTCTCGTGTGAATAGGGCTAAAATTTGAACATAAAGTGAGAAAGAACAACCGATGTAACTGTACGTCTGTATTAACACAACAAGGGAGCTACGTTTTTTGTGTTATCTATTGAAATATGGAAATGTCTTTAGAGATGCACCGATTGCAATTTTCTTGGCCGATTCCGGTTTCCGATTTTATTATAAGTGAAACCTGCCGATTCCGATTTATGCTGATTTTTCTATCCACAACCTATAATTGACAGTATGTAAAACCATATTTACTTTACTTGAATGCACATTTGTATTATAACTAAACAAATGTCACTTAATTGACCCTTTTCTCTTTTGTTGTACTCTCACAAAAGTCTAAGATCACAAGCTTAACTTTATTCTAGTCTGTTCCTGTTCATGAAACTAACATTGCTTTATGTTCTGAATTGGAAAATAAATTGGGTTTGTAGTATTAAAAGTGGGTTGGTTCATTTTAGCTGCAACGTCAATAAAAAGTTACAAATCTTATAAATGAATTCTACTCTAAAGATTTAAATGTATCATCACATTTATTGTGTTAATAAAGAACTGAATCACATATATAGGTTTGATTATTTGATTTATAAATTACACATGATTTATTCATTTTTTTATATTTTGGATTTTAAAAACAAGTAGTCGTATTGAATGTCATTTTACCCAACTAAAGTTATAACGTATAGTTTTAACGTAAGACAAGCACTCAGGTTGAATGGAATGTATGTTTGTTTTACACTGAGTTTAGCATGTGTCAGAGTTTTTTAGCATCACTGTTAGCATACACACCCCAAGTAAACGGCGCAACGAGAGATGAACTACAGTGAAAACCTATTAACTGTACAGTTCATGATGATCATGTACGTGCAGTCAGTGGATATGGACCTACATGCGTATATAAACAAGCCCTGAAAGAAAGGCCTGTGCCCCCGCCTACAAGTTTACTTGCGGCTTTGAGTGTACTGATGGCTGTACCGTTATTGCCTGCGTCGCGGGCAACAGAAGATCGGCTTGGAATCGGCAGGACGTGAGACTTGAGAAAACCGGCCGAGTCTGGTCTCTGGCCGGTCAATCGGTGCACCTCTAAATGTCTTACCTGTTCAGAAGAAATAAAGTCATGCCTGTATCCGTTTTAAATCCTTTCAGATCACAGAGTTCACGTCACCTTTGAAATGCCTTGCCAATATTAATACTTGTTTTCGCATGAGTCCAATCGCATTCACTTTTTCTTCGTAAACTGTCATTAGTTCATAGTTGTACTTTCTTGTTTTTCACAACTGATAAATCCCCAGAAGTCAACCCTGTTTGACGTTTAAAAGTAAAAGTTCTAAACGGCGCCATAAATAATACTAAAAGTTGTATAAAATCCTAACCCAACAGTTGTAAGTACACGCTACAAATCGCCTGTCACTCGCAGCATCCACGTGCTGGTTAGCAGCCGGATCTTCGTTCTGTGTACGAATGTGACGAAATAACGCATAGACGAAAGACACCAAATAAGGATCTCCAGGAAATACGACCCGACATGGCAAATTACAAATCAATTTTACAAGCTTTCCGTGGTGAATCCCGCAAGGGTAGTAATACAGTTTTAAACACCGTTCTTTCATGTACTTGCTCAAAAATGGGTTTTAGCTAATTTTCACTCAAAATAACTTACAGACTGCTACTTTAACTGTCATTTATTGCATGAGAATTTATTTACCTACCTTTTTGAACTGGCATTTGGTAATTGAGTATTGTTATTGCTTTTTAACATGCTATAGCATGGTGTCGTTTGTATGTTTATAGAAGAGTTTGGTTCCAAAATGAAACATTTATTGTGTTAGTTAGCTGTATTTTTTTTGTTATTATGGCTTAAATCAAAACAAACCAACAGCAGTTTCATTGATTTTAATTGGAATGCACAATAAATACATGATTTGTTAGAAAATTTTCAAAAACGAAGTTGTCTTAAATAAAAAAAGTTGTCTTATTTTTTAACCAAACTCTTCATATATTTATAATATATACTGTGCACAATTATGCATTTATATATGACAAGCTGGATTTGTGGACAAAAACAGAAGCTTACGTGACTAGAAAATGCTCATGTGTGACTGAAATTAGCATTCTATCAGCGTTTAAGTTCAGTGCAGTTGGCAACATGGTTACTTAACCCCACTAAACGAGAGAAAGTAAACTATTGCTATAAATAAGGCAATATCATTCATCCAAATGCGTCATTGATGCCCGCATGCGCTGTTATTACTTGATTGTCAAATAGGAACAACTCATGCGCTGGTTTTAGTAGCCATCAAGTCTTCAATGCTGATCCTGATCATATGTCTTTTCTGTCTTTGGTAGTGGTTCTCCTCTTCTCCTTGAGAAAATAACTATTAGTAAGAGAGTAAAAAAATAAAATAAAAATAAGTTCTCACTCATGATATGGCAAGTAACTGTTAGCTGTCTAATAGACTGATTTCACTCCGCTGCCATTTTTAAATCGAAAACGAGGAAGGGGTGGGAAGAAAACCGTGTGAGGACAGATAGACTACAATGGTTTGGACTAACGTTACAATGGGTGTCTGTCACACGAATAAACAAATGATGCGTTTACGTTACTTTAAAAACAACTTTACAGTAACTGTGGGCGCGAATTAAACCCGTTTATGGCAGTTTAAACAGTCACTTATATGAGATGGTACGGCTTAAGTGGTCAAGTAAACAGTTTGTGTGACACGCATCCTATGCTTATATTGTCACATTTAAGATTTAAGGTTGGTTGTACAAACCACTGCAGTCTATCTGTCTTTCCGATTTTCTTCCCACCTCTGTCTCACTTTCGTTTTCAACATGGCGGTGGCGTGAAATCAGTCCATATCGGGATAACTGTAACCTTACTTAAGTTACCTGCGGTGGTTGTCGCATAAAAAACCCACTCACCCCCGCTTCGCTTTGATGTCTGATCATCCTGTCAGGTTTTTTTGTTATAATCGTCTGGATGTATATTAACCTTACATGTGTGCATTTTCCTCATATAGCGTTACACAGTGTCTACTGTATAGATACATATAAACTCAGCAAAAAAAGAAACGTCCCTTTTTCAGGACTGTGTATTTCAACAATAATGTTGTAAAAATCCAAATAACTTTACAGATCTTCAATGTAAAGGGTTTAAACAATGTTTTCCATGCATGTTCAATTAACCATAATCAATTAATTAACATGCACCTGTGGAATGGTCGTTAAGACCTTAACAGCTTACAGAGAGTAGGCATTTAAGGTCACAGTTCTAAAAACGCAGGACACACTAAAGAGACTTGTCTACCGACTGTGAAAAACACCCAAAGAAAGATGCCCAGGGTCCCTGCTCATCTGCGTGAACGTGCATTAGGCATGCTGCAGGGAGGCATGAGGACTGCTGATGTGGCTAGGGCAATAAATTGCCATGTCCGCACTGTGAGACGCCTAAGACAGCACTACAGGGAGACAGGAAGGACAGCTGATCATCCTCGCAGTGGAAGACCACGTGTAACAACACCTGCACAGGATCGGTACATCCGAATATCACACCTTCGTGACAGGTACAGGATGGCCACAACAACTGCCCGAGTCACACCAGGAACACACAATCCCTCCATCAGTGCTCAGACTGTCCGCAATAGGCTGAGAGAGGCTGGACTGTGGGCTTGTAGGCCTGTTGTAAGGCAGGTCCTTACCAGACATCACCAGCAACAACGCCGCCTATGGGCACAAACCCACCTTCGCTGGACCAGACAGGAGTGGCAAAAAGTGCTCTTCACTGATGAGTCACGGTTTTGTCTCACCAGGGGTGATGGACGGATTCGTGTTTATCGTCGAAGGAATGAGCGTTACACCGAGGCCTGTACCCTGGAGCGGGATCGATTTGGAGGTGGGGGGTCCGTCATGGTCTGGGGCGGTATATCACATCACCATCGGACTGAGCTTGTTGTCATTGCAGGCAATCTCAATGCCTTGCGGTACAGGGAAGACATCCTCCTCCCTCATGTGGTACCCTTTATGCATGCTCATCCGGACATGATCCTCCAGCAGGACAATGCCACCAGCCATACTGCTCGTTCTGTGCGTGAGTTTCTGCATGACAGCAATGTCAGTGTTCTGCCATGGCCAGCGAAGAACCCGGATCTCAATCCCATTGAGCACGTCTGGGACCTGTTGGATCGCAGGGTGAGGGCTAGGGCCATTCCCCCCAGAAATGTCCAGGAACTTGCAAGTGCCTTGGTGGAAGAGTGGGGTAACATCTCACAGCAAGAACTGACAAATCTGGTCCAGTCCATGAGGAGGAGATGCACTGCAGTACTTCAAGCAGCTGGTGGCCACACCAGATACTGACTGGTACTTTTGATTTTGAGCCTACCTTCATTCAGGGACACATTAGTCACATGTCTGTGAAACATTTTTAGTTTATGTCTTATGGTGTTGACTCTTTTAGTGTTCATACAAATATTTACACATATTAAGTTTACTGAAAGTAAAAACAGTTGAAAGTCAGAGGACGTTTCTTTTTTTGCTGAGTTTATATAAAATAAGTTATTAATATGTAAACAGAAACACAGACGGCTTGATGCTACGTTTAAAATAGCGTTCATTGTAAATTAATTTGAAATACACCACGATAACTGTCAACCAAACTACACAATATCACTAACTTGCCTTTGAATGGTATCCCTTGTTAATTGTACACTACAGAGAAAGCAGTAATTTTATATTTCCATTAAAAACATACCTTTTAGACACAGAGCGGAGCTGAAGTTCACCAGTGTCACAGTGCAGTGGGGGATGGCACGTTACTTCCTGCGCACCAAGCAGGTTAAAAATACTGACAAATAAACTGTAAATTATCAGATAGCATATTCACTGATGAGGAGAAGGCAAAAACAAGTAAAAACCGATAAGTATTACAAATAATCACTCATAGTTCAGTTTGTACTTGATGTACTTGGGGAGAAGCAGTTTGTTGCAGCTTAAGAATCAACAGAAACTCGTAAGTGTAATTAATTAATCGTGTCTTATTGAGTCTAGCGCAGTTCCGTTGCTTTGTTGCTTTGTTTACAAGCGCTTTGTCACGTGCTTTGAGTTGCGGTGGCTCGCGTGTGATTGGGAGATATTGGAAGGCGTGTCCAACGCCAGCTAGAGTACTTAAACAGTTGCTGAAAGGCCGTTCTGTGGGAGAAGCAGTTTGTTGCAGCTTAAGAATCAACAGAAACTCGTAAGTGTAATTAATTAATCGTGTCTTATTGAGTCTAGCGCAGTTCCGTTGCTTTGTTGCTTTGTTTACAAGCGCTTTGTCACATGCTTTGAGTTGCGTTGGCTCGCGTGTGATTGGGAGATATTGGAAGGCGTGTCCAACGCCAGCTAGAGTCTTAAACAGTTGCTGAAAGGCCGTTCTGTGGGAGAAGCAGTTTGTTGCAGTTTAAGAATCAACAGAAACTCGTAAGTGTAATTAATTAATCGTGTCTTATTGAGTCTAGCGCAGTTCCGTTGCTTTGTTGCTTTGTTTACAAGCGATTTGTCACGTGCTTTGAGTTGCGTTGGCTCGCGTGTGATTGGGAGATATTGGAAGGCGTGTCCTGCTGAATTCAAATGTGTGATTCAGAAGGGTATTTAAGTGGGATTAACCACCGCGTGCAGCCCTCATCGCGTGAAGACCGAAGAGAGTAAAGACCATCGACTCTACCTGTGCGACTCCACCGAGCAAGGACACCGACAAGGCACTTGAGTATTAAGGGTTTGCACTTCTATTTATTCTGTTCTTGTTATTTGTTTTTCTTATTCCCCGTTTTTCACTATGTGTTTTCAAATCCCTACTGTCACTACAACTCGTAAATCACCGGTATCACGTAGAAGGCCACGCAAGGCTAATGTTAATAATCTGCGCACTCTTTCAGCATCCAAAACCACCTCAATCACACTTCCCATTGGTTTATGGAACTGCCAATCTGCTGTTAACAAAGCAGATTTCATCACAGCTATTGCTAAACATTCTGGTCTTTCTCTTTTAGCACTTACTGAAACCTGGATCAAACCAGAGAACACTGTCACACCGGCTGCCCTCTCCAATAATTACACATTCTCCCACAGGCCACGCATATCAGGGAGGGGGGGAGGAACCGGTCTACTCATTCCTAACGACTGGAAATTTAAACAGTTGCCACCCTCATGTGACAACATCTCATTCGAGTCTCATGCTGTTTCTGTCATCTACCCTGTTAAAATTCATGTTGCAGTCATCTATCGTCCCCCAGGTAAGCTTGGACTTTTCTTGGAGGAGTTTGATGCGCTTCTGTCATCCTTCCCCGAGGATGGTACTCCTCTGGTGGTACTTGGCGACTTCAATATCCACCTTGAAAAACCGCAGGCTGCCGACTTCAACAACCTGACTGCGTCGTTTGACCTCAAGCGAGTGTCCACATCAGCAACCCATAAATCTGGTAACCAACTTGATCTTATCTACACACGCTACTGCTCCACTCATAACCCCCAGGTTACCCCGCTGCACATTTCGGATCATTTCCTAATCACTCTTGATCTCGACCTAACCTCTCCAGACACTAAACATCCTTCCCCACTGGTCACATTCTGGCGCAACCTACGATCACTCTCTCCCTCCCGCTTATCCTCTGCGGTCTCCGCCACGCTCTCTCCCTCTGACCAGCTCTCTCTATTGGATGCCAACAGCGCCACATACACTCTTTGCTCCACACTAACCTCCTGCCCAGACAGCTTATGCCCTCTTACATCCAGGCCATCTCGTGCATCCCCTTCTGCCCCCTGGTTATCTGATGTTCTCCGCGAGCATCGTGCTACGTTCAGGTCTGCTGAGAGAAAGTGGCGCAAATCTAATGAACCTACTGACCTCTTGCTCTATCAGTCTCTCCTTTCTTCTTTCTCTGCTGATGTCTCCTCTAGGAAAACCCTGTACTACCACGCTAAAATCAACAACTCTCCTGACCCTCGTACTCTTTTTAAAACCTTCTCTGCTCTTCTTTGCCCACCTGCCCTAACAGCTGATGATTTTGCAGCTTTCTTTGTTAAGAAAACGACCACCATCAGCAGTCAATTCTCTGCGCCACTGCCTCTTGATCACGCCCGACCCCTAGACACATGCTCGCTCCCCTCTTTCACCCTACTTTCTGAAGATGACGTTTCCAAGATCATTTCTTCTAACCACCCGACTACCTGCCCACTCGATCCCATCCCCACTCATCTCCTCCAGGCCATCTCTCCATCGGTTGTTCCCACTCTGACCCACATTATCAACTTGTCTCTTACCACTGGTACATTTCCCACACTCTTCAAAGAGGCGCGTATTACACCACTACTGAAGAAACCCACTCTCAATCCTGCACTGTTAGAAAACTACAGACCGGTATCTCTCCTCCCATTCATTGCAAAAACTCTTGAACGTGTTGTATGTAACCAGCTCTCATCCTATCTCACCCAGAACAACCTGCTGGACAGCAACCAGTCTGGTTTCAAGAGCGGTCATTCCACTGAGACAGCGCTGGTCTCTGTCATCGAAGCACTGAGACTGGAAAGAGCTACCTCAAATTCATCAGTTCTTATCCTGCTGGATCTATCTGCTGCCTTTGACACTGTCAACCATCACATCCTCCTGTCGACCCTCAAGGCTATGGGTGTCTCTGGAGTGGTCCTAGAATGGTTCAGGTCTTACCTCTCAGGTAGGTCATTTAGAGTATCGTGGAGAGGTGAGGTCGCCGAGTCCCAACATCTTGACACAGGGGTGCCTCAGGGCTCAGTGCTTGGTCCGTTGCTATTTTCTGTATATATGACATCCCTAGGCTCTGTCATTCGGAAACATGGCTTTTCCTATCACTGCTACGCGGATGATACACAACTCCACCTGTCTTTTCAGCCAGACGATCCGACAGTTTCTGCATGCATTTCAGCATGCCTAGCCGACATCTCGCTCTGGATGAAGGACCATCACCTGCAGCTGAACCTTGCAAAAACAGAACTGCTTGTAATCCCGGCTGACACAAAGACTCATCACAACTTCTCTATTCAACTGGGCTCATCCACCATCACACCCTCCAGAAAGGCCAGAAACCTGGGAGTGGTCATCGATGATCAGCTTAACTTCACAGATCAGGTTGCCAGCACCGCAAGGTCCTGTAGATTCATCCTCTACAATATTCAAAAAATTAGACCCTTCCTATCAGAGCATGCTACGCAAGTCCTAGTCCAGGCCCTTGTTCTGTCCAGACTGGACTACTGCAATGCGCTAATGGCTGGACTCCCTGCTTGCACAACCAAACCTCTACAGATGATCCAGAATGCAGCGGCAAGAGTGGTCTTCAATGAACCCAAGAGAGCACACGTCACTCCTCTCTTCTTAAAGTTACATTGGCTCCCTATTGCGGCTCGCATCAAATTCAAATCCCTCCTCCTGGCCTACAAGTCCACCACTGGTTTGGCTCCCCCTTATCTTCTTTCGCTTATGCAGACGTATGTACCCACCAGATCTCTGCGCTCTGCAAACGAACGACGTCTTGTGGTGCCATCCCAAAAAGGTAAAAAATCGATCTCACGAACCTTCTCTGGATCGGTACCACTTTTGTGGAACGATCTGCCCGCGGCAACAAGATCTGCAGATTCTGTAACCATCTTTAAGAATCGTCTGAAAACACATCTCTTCCGTCAACACCTTACCGATTAGTCTCTTTTCTACAAAAAAAAAAAACGTCTTGGTTACGTATGTAACCTCAGTTCCCTGATGGAGGGAACGAGACGTTGTGTCGAGAACGACAGATGGGGTTCGCCCTTGAGAACCAATCAACTCTGACTACTATAGAAAAGGCCAATGAAATTTGGCGAATGAAATTTGCATGCCGGGCTCCGCCCCCGGATATCCGGTATAAAAGTAAGCCGGCGTGCAGCATTCATTTACCTCTTGTTCTAAAGAGCCTGAGAGCCTCTCACGACTGCAGCAGAATACGATACGTGTTTGTGGCATAAGGGACACAACGTCTCATTTCCCTCCATCAGGGAACTGAGGTTACATACGTAACCAAGACGTTCCCTTTCTGTCGGTCTCTCGACGTTGTGTCGAGAACGACAGATGGGGTTGCCTATGGAAAACGCCACAACGCTGTATCGCGTCACAATCTCAGCGAAGCGACGGTAACAAGCCTGGGCGTGTCAGCTCGAAGCTTTCGTGAAACTTGTAACCTTCCAGTGTGGTGGTCGGGGGGTTCCAGAGCTTTCCTGGAGAAAGATGGGTACAGCCCTGACCGGTAACCTTTCACGGACGGGGCCTTAGCTCTCTACAGGCGAGAGGCCGTCCGGCTCGGGTTTACACCGGGAAAAGCGCAACTCTTAATCAGAGAAGCGCTGCAGAGGCCACCTCCTACCCGTGGGGAGGAATATGGTGGAGATATATATATGGTCTCGTCCTTGGAGGAGAACGCATGGAACGTGCGGACTGGGTAGTTCACCGCGAGGTGGAGGTCCACCTGGGGAAGCTCATGGGTTACCATATGTGGGAACCATTGTCATGAGGGTATAGCAGACGGAACAGCCCACGGCGAGGGGTGATACTGCGTCTGATAGCACCAGGTCGGTTAGAACTATCTGTGATGGGTCATATGGTATCCCGGCCTAAGGGGGAAGGCTGCTCTGCCCAGCCAAGCCCCAGGGGGTGCTTGCTTAGTGATGGATGGAATGCCTGTTCTTAACCAGTGTCTGGGTAAGAAGGAAGGTTGGTGAGGTACCAATTTTCTTAGCCATGTGTTTGGGTAAGAAGAAAAGGTAGAGAGCACACTGACCCAACCTCTTGGAGGGTGAGAAGGTGCTTTCGCAGGCATACGCCCCCCGGATGCCAGTCCTACATGTCGCCACGCAGGACGTGGGCTGACACCGGGTTTACGCGAAGGCTGTTAACCCTTGCGAAGTGTTTTGGGCGTAGCCCCCGCAGCTCTACAGATGTCTGCTAGAGAGGCGCTTCTGCCAGTGCCCAGGAGGTGGCTAAACTCCGTGTGGAGTGAGCCCTCACTGCCAATGGCATGGGAGAGTCTGAGATCGGAATGCCGTCGTAACGGCATCCACAAACCCAGTGCGCCAGCTCTGCTTGGAGACAGCCTTCCCCTTCTGCTGTCCTCCAACACAAACAAGGAGCTGGTCAGAGCTGGTGAAGCTCTGCGTGTGGTCCAGGACACAACACGGATGGGGATGGGTCTTCCTCCCCGATGGGGAGCGCCTGCAAGTCCACCACTTGGTCCCCGAAGGGAGAAGTGGGAACTTTGGGCACGTATCCGGGCCTGGGTCTCAGGATAACGTGAGAGTTACCAGGGCCGAATTAAAGGCAATCCGGGGACACAGAGAATGCTTGGAGGTCCCCTAGCCTCTTGAAGGAAGCGAGCGCCAACAGGGGGGCCGTCTTACTCAGGTGAGGAAGATCGGAGCCTCCGAGGGGCTCTTGGACCCACGTTAGGGTCCCAAGAGGGTATGGAGCGGAGGTGAGGCGGATTCCGCCCTCTCGCGCCCATTAGGAACCTGGTGACCAGGTCGTGTTGCCCTAGAAACTTTCCATCAACTGATTCGTGATGAGTGGCAATAGCGACTACATACACTTTCAGTGTGGAGGGAGATGTTAGTCTCCAGTCTCGTGAGAAGGGGAACACAGTCCTGATCAAGCACCTCAGTGGGTCTTTCTCGTTGAGAAAGACACCAGGACGAGAAGAGGCACCGTCTAGAGGCGTGTAACCGCCTAGTAGATGGGGCCCTAGCCTGGGTGATGGTCTCAGCCGTATAGGGGGAGTAGCCATCTCAGGATCTTCTCGTCCCGTCTAGAGACCAGACATGGGTGTTCCAGAGGTCTGATCTGGGATGCCAGAACGTGTCCTTCCCCTGAGAGAGCAGGTCCTCTGTCAGGGGAATGGTTCAGGGGGAGTCGCTGTCCAGAGCATCAGCTCTGAAGCCAAGTGTGGTTAAACCAGTGCGGTGTAACCAATAACACTTGGTGCTCCTCTTCCCTGACCTTGCACAGTGTCTGTGCAAGGAGGCTCCTGGGGGGGAAGGTGTGCTTCCGCCCGTCCCGTGGTCAGCTGTGCGCCAGGGCATCCGTGCCGAGGGGGGCCTCGGTCAGGGAGTACCAAAGCAGACAATGGGTGGTCGTGGGAGGCAAAGAGGTCTATCTGTGCCTGTCCGAACAGTACCCAATGCTGGACCGGGGGTGCAGTCGCCACTCTCCGCAAGGCGTATACTGACGAGAGAGCGCGTCGGCTGTCTGGTTCAGTTTGCCTGGGATGTGTGTGGCCCGCAGGGAGCGGATCACCTGCTAACTCCACAGGAGGAGGCGTCGGGCAAGTTGTGTTAGCTGCCGTGAGCGTACGCCACCCTGGCGATGTACGGTACGGCTGTCGTGCTGTCCCGGAGGACCAACACGTGCTGTCCCTGCACTAGAGGCCGGAGCCTTCTCAGCGCAAGCAGCACAGCCCACAACTCTAGGCAATTGCATGCCAGCGCAGACGGGGGCCCGTCCAGCGCCCCGCTACTGCGTGCCCGTTGCACACTGCACCCCACCCCTGCAGCGAGGCGTCCGTCGTCACCACGACGTGCCTCGTAACCTGCCCGAGGGGAACCCCCCGGAGGAAGGTCATGGAAGACCAAGGGGTTAGGGTGCGTCGGCAGCAGGGTCATCACCATGCGCCTGCTGCCGGTGTGCCACGCTATCCTCGGAACTCGACTCTGTAGCCAGTGTTGAAGCGGTCTCATGTGCATCAATCCGAGGGGTATATCCCCGCGGAGGACGCCATGTGTCCCAGGAGCCTCTGAAATTGTTTCAGGGGGGACCGCCGACTGCCTGAAGTGTTCCAGGCAGTTCAACACTGACTGGGCGCGTGCTGCGGACAGCTGCGCCGTCATGGTGACAGAGTTTAGTTCCATACCGAGGAGGAGGATGCTCTGCACTGGGGAGAGTTTGCTCTTTTCTCGGTTGACCTGAAATCCCAATCGATCTAGATGCCGGAGCACCAGGTCCCTCTGTGTACACAACAGATCTCACGAGTGTCCCAAGATAAGCCAGTCGTCGAGATAGTTTAGTACCCGCACACCTCTTTCCCGAAGGGGAGAAAGGGCAGCTTCCACGATCTTCGTGAAGATGTGTGGAGACAGGGACAGACCGAAAGGGAGGACTCTGTACTGATATGCCCACCCCTCGAACGCGAACCGTGGGAACGGCCGGTGTCAAGGGGATCGAGACATGAAAGTAAGCGTCCTTCAGGTCGATTGCCACCAACCACACCTGATAGATGTCAGGATGCGCCTCTGCGTGAGCATCTGAACAGCAGCTTGTGAAGGTGCTTGTTCAGGGTACGCAGACCGATGGGGTGCAACCCGCCGTCTTTCTTGGGAATGATGAAGTGCAGGTCGTGACCCACTGAACATCTTGGTTTGAGGGACGAACTCTATGCCTGTTTTGCCAGTAGGGTGGTGACCTCTACCCGAAGTACGGAGGCGTCCCTGCCTCTGACAGAGGGAGAGATGATGCCCTGAAACTTGGGAGAGTCTCTGGCGAACTGGATCGAGTAACCAAGACGGACCGCCCGCAAGGCCAGCGAGACAGTGTGGGCAGCTCTTGAGCTCCCAGGGACTGTGACAGGGTGACCAAGGGGACGGTCTGCTTCATCATTCCCACAGGGGGTGGTTCGTCGGCTGGCGGAGCTAACCATCTGTCGCGGGGGGTCCCCGGAGGGAAGGTTGGCTCCGCCTTTTTACCTGCCTGGCGGGACAACGGCACGCACTGTCGGTTTGAGAGTGGTGACAGCTGTCGTGTGTGTACGACCTCACACCTCGCCAGGGTGTGAGGTCGGTTCGCCGAGCACAGTCCAGTGGAGTGTGCGATCGGCTGTAAGTACACCCGGAAAAACACCCTGGCTGTAAGTACAGAACAGAAAAACTCTGCGAGTAAGTGGGCGCCAGGCCCTGACAAGGGCCCGGCTTTGGTGACGAGGCAGAAGTCGTCCCGTACCGACCGATCAGAGCCGTGGCTGTGAAGGTTCGGGCCCGATGTTGTCCTCTCTGGGGTCTTCCCGTCAGTGTCCCTTCTCGAAAAAAGGTTGCTGACGGGGTGGAGGTTTCCCCCTCGACCTCTGCTACCGGGGTGCCGCCTGTGGGGGCACAGGAACCGGAGCCGATGTCGAAGGGGTCCTGGGTTGAAGGGAAGCAGACGTCACGCGGGATCTCGGAGGCCTCTAGGCGGCCGAGTCGCGGCGTGAAAAAATGTGGCTAATTGCCACTGTCTGCTTCACCGTCAAAAACTGCTGAGTACAGTCCTCAACGGTGTACCAACAACCCACCCTGCGAGATGGGTGCATCAAGAAAGCGGACTTCCTTGGTGTCACCCTTCTGCACAAGGTATAACCGGGGGTGTCTCTCCTGGACCACTACCGTGGACATCGTCCGACCCAGGGCCCATGCCACCACCGCCTTGGTCGCCCGTAGAGCGCTGCCAGCGGTGGCACGGAGATCCTGCATTATACCCGGGTCGGCCTTACCCTCGTGGAGCTCTCTCAACGCCTTGGCCTGGCGGACCTGCAGGATGGCCATGGCGTAGAGAGAGGAGGCAGCCTGGCCCGCGGCATCGCAAGCTTTCGACACCAGTGATGCCGAAGTCTTGCGTGCTTTGGACCGTAGGCGTGGCCGATTCCCCCCAGGTGGTAGCCGTCCGCGGCACAGGTGCACCGCGGGCGGACGTTCCACCCGGGGGATCTCGACGCAATCCTTGGCTGCCCCACCATCGAGGGAAGTAAGGGAGGCGGAGCTGGTTTTCACTGGAGCGATCCATGAGTGGAGCGCTCCAAGTTTTACACAGCTCCTCATGCACCTCCGGGAAAAAAATGGCACCCGGGGTGGGCGCGGTTTGCACCGCGCTCCGACCTCAGGAACCACGTATCCCCGGGTTAGCATGAATGACATCACTTCTGCTTCCTCCTAACTCGACCGCTGGGGGTGGAGCTCGGATTCGTCAGAGTCGGATGCCAGTCTCCCTCCGATGCTGCGAGCGACATCTCATCTACTTCACACATCGTTCCCGATGTGTGTGCGTGAGAATCCGGACGGTATGCCACCGCCGGTTGGGGAACGTTCAGAAGAGCGAATCGGGGTGCGATCGTCCCGTGAGCACTTAGCTGGCAGGTTTACGTTCGCAGAGTTCCCCATATCACTAACGCTGCTAACGTGGGTGGTCATCGGGGCCGTAGCCACAGATGTCACAGCCCGGGTAGCAGACGAAATGGTGGCCGGTTCCCGTAGGAAGACAGCCACCCGTGACCGCAACTTCTGAATGACAATCCGCCCGCAGTGCGGGCAGATGTGTCAACGAACGCTGCTTCAGTGTGCTGGATGCCCAGACACCTAATGCAGCGATCGTGTCCATCCCCCTCCTCGATGAGGGTGCCGCACCCAAGAGAACAGCGGGACATGCTGCGCTGGAGAATGCTCAGTCAGTCCTGAAAAGGACCTTTTAGAAAAAATCTCTATCACCTCCGGAACTGCCGAGACACCCAGGGGAAGGTCGCTGCAGGTAGGGACGATCCGCTGCTACACGTCGTAGATCCGGCAATGTAGAAGAAGAAGAATTCATAGAATTCGTTCTGTTCGTAGTCATGAGCGAAGGCTCTGAAGAACAAAAGGTAAATTTAATGCTGCACGCCGGCTTCCTTTTATACCGGATATCCGGGGGCGGAGCCCGGCATGCAAATTTCATTCGCCAAATTTCATTGGCCTTTTCTATAGTAGTCAGAGTTGATTGGTTCTCAAGGGCGAACCCCATCTGTCGTTCTCGACACAACGTCGAGAGACCGACAGAAAGGGAACCTCTAACCTAACTTAGCACTGTATACTGTGGTAGGCTTTATGAAGCCAGTTTTATTGATTGCACTTTTGCTTTTTGTTGTACTTGCGTTGTCCGAATTGCTTCAATTGTTTACCCCATCTGTAAGTCGCTTTGGATAAAAGCGTCTGCCAAATGACTAAATGTAAATGTAAATGTGATAAAACATTGGTTCTTGTTAACAATATCCAACGAAATTCACTGTTGTACTTTACATGGCCTGTTCTGTAAAAAATGGTTATAAAGCAGTCGTTTAATTGAAATGTCGTGTTAATATTGTATTAAGAGTGCTTGCCAGTGGAAAAACATGTTTAAAATGTTGTGTTATGGCTGTGCTTTATACGTCCATGACCATCAAAAGTTGTCGGAGCCGCGATCACGGTCCGGAAGGGGGAACGTTTTTTTCTTTCTTTTTAAATTGCCTCTGATTTTGTTTTGAAGCACATTGGTCAACTGATGTTGTGTTTAAATGTGATATAGGAATAAATTGACATTGACATATTTTCTGACAGTTAACTAAATATGGAATAAAGTAAATGCATAAAAATGCATTTTTAGCTGTGCAGGCTATGAGGTAGGGCTGCACAATAAATTGTATTTGATTAACACTAAATATTGCATAAATCGTTGCAGACAACCGCCACATCGCGTGCGGTTCATTTTCTATTTATCATGCAGCCCTACTAGGAATAATTCACATTTTGCTGAAATTTATTGCAGTGTGACTAGTTTGGTTTTTATTTTTGTATAGGTATACGCTTGTGGGATGTTGACCTGGCTGCTTGCAATCTAGATGAACAACTCAAATTGTTTATTTCAAGACACTCTGCTTTCTTCTCCGAGGACCTCAAAGGTAAGAAACAAAAACATATTTTTTGGGAGGGAAATCTTTTGGCACTGAGAATATCCCTTGTCTTTCACTTTGGCAAAGAAGGACTGGAACTTTTTCAAATTTCTTTAATTTTTCCCCTTAGTTGACTATTTATAGGTATGTGTTTAGGTAAAATGTTTTTTTCTTTCTGTGAACTACTAGCAATATTTCTCCAAATTTCAAATTAAAATATTTTTTCTATTTGCATTTATTTGCAGAAAATGAAAACTGGAGAAACATGTCAAAATAACAGAAAAGATGCTCTGTATTTTTTCAGACCTCAAAAAATGCACTTGTCATGCTGACAGTTTTTTACATTGCTGTTGGATGGGTTTTCACTCCTGAGGTTTGATTTTGTTGAAATTCACATCTATAAATGCAGATTAAATAAAAATTTGGATTGGTCTCTAATTTTTTTATACAAACATGCTGTATATTTTATACAAACATGTTGCCAAAATTACAACATAATAGTAGTATTCCCTTAATGTATTTCTGTAACTCTATGTATCATATGTGGTATCATTTGAAAGCTTAGATTCTCTAGTTTAGACTTTAGAAGTGCACCATTTTGGCATTTATCGTACATAAAATAATTTATTTAGGCTGAAATTCATCATATCTAGGGGTGCTCTGATCAGGATTTTTGGGACCGATCCTCGATCACTGAAAGCTTTATCGTCCGATACCGATTACAAGAGCTATTTGAAGCTTTCTCTGTAGCATTATTTATTAAACTATATTTAACAACAATGTATATCAAGTATTCAAATTAAGAGAAGAGAAAGTCTCATGAATTGACAATTTAATATTGGCAAGTAACATATTTACATAAAGCATAGAAACCTGTGACATGAGTCGCAGAATATTCGTCTTCCACAATATATAGTGGCTGATGATCAAAGAAAATGTATTGCATTATTTTATCTGATATTTCTTTATGCTTCTAGATTATGAAATTTTGCTTAAGATTAATTGTCTAATTAATCATTGCGATTATGACGATTCATTGTCTGTTTTAGGGCTTTGACATTTAATTCTCATACATTTTTAATTTGGCTTTGAAACAACCCTATTGTTCTGAATATAAGACTGTTTTATTTTCCTTTTAAAATATGGGGTCATCATATATTTAAAGTCTATAATACATGTCAATAATACAGCCGCCAAATACGTGTAAAACAGTTTTTTTCTCACTTGCAAGACTACAATAAAATGTTTTTTCTATGTTAATAAAATTTTGGTAGGCTGGTTTACACATAGTGATTAGCTTAAATAATATTAAATTGTACTTCAGGTTTTTTATGGTACATGCTTAAAATTTTAGTTTTTAGTGATTGTTGGTACATTTTACCAGTATCATCATACTTTAGTTACAATATATATACACAAAAATATGCAATATGCAGTCACTGCAGCTCCCCCTTGTGTTTTCTATAGAGATGTGCAATAATTGCTATGATCTGAAACCATCGCGATGAGGTCAAACAGAGGTCATAGTCAGCATTTCTTTCCCTCCAAAAACAGAGTAAATTTTGGCCTCATCTGACAGTAGCCCATTCCAGGTTTGTGCAGGTCTACAATCTTGTCCCCGACATCCTATTTGCTCTTGATCGCGGTGGTGGAGAGGTTGAAATGAAAGGTACAGATTCTGTACATTTACATAGCAAGCTGACATTAGAAGAACTTAAAGTGACAGGACAAATCTGTGTTGATTCAAGAATTTGTAGACTACTTTACTGGAAAACAAGAAAAAATGAAAGTCATTTTTTGCAGTGTACAGCTCCTATTAGCCCTTGTACTGCAAGTCTTCAGCGCCTCACTGGGCTGATAACGAAACAGTGCCTGCAGTTACAAATGACAGTCTTTTGACTGAATTTTTGTGAAGACACCCAACAACCCAGCACGAAATATGACTGAGGCAGCCCCCTCTAATTTGTCTATGCAGGAAAAACCCTGGTAAAGTGATGCCCAACATTCAGTCAGAATAGTTCAATATGAGAAAGAGACAATATCTTATGAACGCTAGATGGTGCTATCTTGTAACTTCACAGGTTTGTTTGTGACAGTAATTTGGTGCAGATATGTCATACATTTCAAAATATATTGCAATTTATGACAAATTTCAAAATGGCAGACAGGTCGATCATCCAATCGTGACATAATCATAATCTTACGATCCGGCATAACCCGGGGAATCTGTAGGCACCGAGATCACAATTTTCTGATAACCTCACTCAGAGATGTCAATAACCTTGGAAAGTTTGTGACATCATAACTTTTGAACAACGGTGAAAAGCGCAATTCTGTCATTTTCTGTCCGAAGATCGTCTTAGCCAATTTTCATAATTTCTAGGACGAGTATCGAAAAAATGCAATACTGTACTTTTCTAGTAATTTCTATTCGTATTTCACGAATGTCCCTTTTTACTTTAGTATACTATTATATTATTTACTGTGATAAACTTGTCATGATTCCGCTATCATGTCATGTTTATTCTTGGTCTTGCAGCGGAGTCATGGCATAGCCTTAGGTTTTGTGTGAGAAGGTCATGGCTTTGTTTAGATATTGACTTGTCATGTGCTTTCTCGTGTCTCGTCGGTGTTCCCGCCCTTTTGTCTCGTTAGCCTTCCCATTAGCGTTTCATTACCCACACCTGCCCCTTATTAATTATCGTGTTTGTTCCCCTTTAAAACATCCTCGTGTTCATTGTCCTGTGCTCGTTCATTGTATGCTCTACCTAGTTTGTAAGATGTACCTTGTCCATACGTTTACCTTGTGGATTACCTTACTTTACCTTGTGGATTACTTTACCTTGTGGATTACCTTGTATCGTGTCTTGCCTTGCCTTACCCATGCCCTGCCTTGTCAAATTATTTTTACCTCGTGTTTTGTGAGTATAGTCTAGTTTTGTCCTAAGTGTTATTTTTCTCAGTCTAGTTAGTCCGTGTCCTTGTTATCTATATTATTTATCTTGTCTTGTTTTCCCCCTCGTGGGTTTTGTTTTGCCTTTTGAGTCTTTATAAATAAATCCTTTGTTAACCCCTTCATCCCCGTGTCTGCCTGCACTTGGGTTCTTCCCGCTAACACTACCCTTGACAAACTGCAGTAAAATTCCCCCTTTTGCTGATACAATAGTGTTTTTAAACCTTACCATAGTAAATATAAAAGTATTACGTATACTATAGTCTTTACTATCCATCCATCCATCCATCTATCAATTTTCTTCCGCTTATCCGGGGCCGGGTCGCGGGGGCAGCAGTCTAAGCAGGGATGCCCAGACTTCCCTCTCCCTAGACACTTCCTCCAGCTCTTCCGGGGGGACACCGAGGCGTTCCCAGGCGAGCCGGGAGACATAGTCCCTCCAGCGTGTCCTAGATCTTCCCCGGGGTCTCCTCCCGGTGGGACATGCCCGGAACACCTTCCCGGGAAGGCGTCCAGGGGGCATCCGGAAAAGATGCCCGAGCCACCTCAGCTGGCCCCTCTCGATGTGGAGGAGCAGCGGATCTACTCTGAGCTCCTCCCGAGTGACCGAGCTTCTCACCCTATCTCTAAGGGATCGCCCAGCCACCCTGCGGAGGAAGCTCATTTCGGCCGCCTGTATCCGGGATCGTGTCCTTTCGGTCATGACCCATAGCTCATGACCATAGGTGAGAGTAGGAACGTAGATTGACCGGTATCTTCGCCTTGCGGCTCAGCTCCTTCACCACGACAGACCGGTACAGCGACCGCATTACTGCAGAAGCTGCACCGATCCGTCTGTCAATCTCCCGTTCCATCCTTCCCTCACTCGTGAACAAGACCCCCAGATACTTGAACTCCTCCACTTGAGGCAGGAACTCTCCACCTACCTGAAGTGGGCAAGCCACCCTTTTCCTACTGAGAACCATGGCCTCAGATTTGGAGGTGCTGATTCTCATCCCAGCCGCTTCACACTCGGCTGCAAACCGTCCCAGTGCATGCTGAAGGTCCTGGTCTGATGGGGCCAGCATGACGACATCATCCGCAAAGAGCAGAGATGAAATCGTGTGGTCCCCAAACCCGACGCCCTCCGGCCCCTGGCTGCGCCTAGAAATTCTGTCCATAAAAATTATGAACAGAACCGGCGACAAAGGGCAGCCCTGCCGGAGTCCAACATGCACCGGAAACAAGTCTGACTTACTGCCGGCAATGCGAACCAAGCTCCTGCTCCGGTCGTACAGGGACCGGATAGCCCTTAGCAAAGGGTCCCGAATCCCATACTCCCGGAGCACCCTCCACAAGATGCCGCGAGGGACACAGTCGAATGCCTTCTCCAAATCCACAAAACACATGTGGATTGGATGGGCAAACTCCCATGAACCCTCCAGCACCCTGGAGAGGGTATAGAGCTGGTCCAGCATTCCACGACCGGGACGAAAACCACACTGTTCCTCCTGAATCCGAGGTTCTACCATCGGCCGGATTCTCCTCTCCAGTACCCTGGCATAGACTTTCCCGGGGAGGCTGAGAAGTGTGATCCCCCGATAGTTGGAGCACACCCTCCGGTCCCCCTTCTTAAAAAGAGGGACCACCACCCCGGTCTGCCAGTCCAAGGGCACTGTCCCCGACCGCCAGGCGGTGCTGCAGAGGCGTGTCAGCCAAGACAGCCCCACAACATCCAGAGACTTGAGGTACTCAGGGCGGATCTCATCCACCCCCGGTGCCCACGGTGCCACCTCCTTCTCCATGGCCTCACCGAACTCCTCCCAGGCCCGAGTTTTTGCCTCCCCAACCACCCGGGCTGCAGTCCGCTTGGCCTGTCGGTACCTGTCTGCTGCCTCGGGAGTCCCACAAGCCAGCCAGGCCCGATAGGACTCCTTCTTCAGCTTGACGGCATCCCTTACTTCCGGTGTCCACCACCGGGTTCGGGGATTGCCGCCTCGACAGGCACCGGAGACCTTGCGGCCACAGCTCCGAGTGGCCGCGTTGACAATGGAGGTGGAGAACATGGTCCACTCGGACTCAATATCTCCAGACTCCCTCGGGATCTGGTCGAAGCTCTGCCGGAGGTGGAAGTTGAAGATCTCTCTGACAGGGGATTCGGCCAAACGTTCCCAACAGACCCTCACAGTACGTTTGGGTCTGCCGAGTCTGTCCAGCTTCCTCCCCCGCCATCGGATCCAACTCACCACCAGGTGGTGATCAGTTGACAGCTCCGCCCCTCTCTTCACCCGAGTGTCCAAGACATACGGCCGTAGGTCAGATGAAACAACCACAATGTCGATCATCGACCTCCGGCCAAGGGTGTCCTGGTGCCATGTGCACTGATGGACACCCTTATGCTTGAACATGGTGTTCGTTATGGACAAGCTGTAACTAGCACAGAAGTCCAATAACAGAACACCACTCGGGTTCAGATCAGGGGGGCCGTTCCTCCCAATCACGCCCCTCCAGGTGTCACTGTCGTTGCCCATGTGGGCGTTGAAGTCCCCCAGCAGAACGACGGAGTCCCCAGTCGGGGCGCTTTCCAGCACCCCTCCCAGAGTCTCCAAGAAGGACGGGTACTCTGCACTGCCATTTGGACCATAGGCGCACACGACAGTGAGAGACCTATCCCCGACCCGAAGGCGCAGGGAAGCGACTCTCTCGTTCACCGGGGTAAACTCCAACACATGGCGGCTGAGCTGGGGGGCTATAAGCAAACCCACACCAGCCCGCCGCCTTTCACCATGGGCAACTCCAGAGTGGTGAAGAATCCATCCTCCCTCGAGGAGAGTGGTTCCAGAGCCCAAGCTGTGCGTAGAGGTGATCCCGACTATCTCTAGTCGGAATCTCTGAACCTCACGCACAATCTCAGGCTCCTTCCCCGTCAGAGAGGTGACGTTCCATGTCCCTAGAGCAAGATTCCGCATCCAGGGATCGGGTTGTCGAGGCCCCCGCCTTCGACTGCCGCCCGATCCACTTTGCACCGGCCCCTTACGGTCCCTCCTGCAGGTGGTGGGTCCACGGGAGGGTGGCCCCACGTCACTCCTTCGGGCTAAGCCCGGCCGGACCCCATGGGGGGGGGCCCGACCATTAGGTGCTCGCATACGAGCCCCAACCCCAGGCCTGGCTCCAGGGTGGGGCCCCGGCTGCGCTATGCCGGGCGACGTCACGGTCCTCAAATTTTTTGTCGTCATAAGGGATTTTCGAACCGCTCTTAGTCTGACCCGTCGCCTAGGACCTGTTTGCCTTGGGAGACCCTACCAGGGGCATATAGCCCCAGACAACATAGCTCCTAGGGTCTTTCGGGTACTCAAACCCCTCCACCACGGTAAGGTGGCAGTTCAAGTCTTTACTACAGTTTATTAATTTAACTCTCCATGCATCTGTAAAACTGTGTTTTATTACCTTAAAAATATAGCCAAATGAGGCAACATGCTGTCAATGGCAGATGCAGGAAAGCTGGTTCATGCTTTCATTACATCAAGGTTGTCTTATGCTTAAAGATATCTGCAATGCTTTACAAAAACTCAAATTGGTCCAAAATGTAGCAGCCAGAGTTCTTACAAGAACAAAAAAAGAACAATTACATCAGCCCAGTTCTGTCAACACTGTACTGTTTGCCAATTAAAGCAACACTTTGTAGTTGTTCGACCTTAATATAATGTCTAGAGGGCGACCGATATGCATTTTTCAGGGCCGATATCAATAATTTCCGGTCAAGTAGACCGATAATCAATATTTTGAACCTATATATATATATATATATATATATATATATAATCTGGTGTAAAAAATGAAAATTAAGAACAACAAGGGCTCTGAAACATTTTAAACATTTTTTATTCGGACTCTGAGAAATATGAATTATAACATTAATATTAGTAATTGATTGGCTCTCAAGCTTTCTTCTTAATCTTCTTTAAGCCATTATTTGGCCTGGTTAAGTGTAGAGGTAGAGGAGAATGCATGACCTTATAACGTGGATCTAAAGACATGCCAGAACCACCGTTTTTATTTCTTTAAGTTTGGCAAATCGTTTGATTAGGCCACCCCTCATTACTTCCCTCAGTGTTCTGATGCCCTGTGTTGATGGCCCTTCATCTTCAAGTAGCTTTTAAGTGCATATCGTGGTTCTGCCACATCCATGAGTCGCTTAAAGCCGACATCAGAGACCACTGTAAATGGTTGGTTGTCAGTTACTATCATTTCTGTGATCAATTTGTCCATTTGTGTTGATCTGTCATCCAGATTTGTCCATTTCTTTTGTCTATGAAACATGTCATGTATTGTAGGCTGACATTTTGTGGATGTTGCATCCTGCTCAGATTCAAGTTTGTTTGTTTGTGCAGATTTATACAAGTCATGGTGATGTATTTGAAGATGGGACCACAGGTTTGAAGCCCATACTAACAACATTTTTACATGTATTGCACACTGCTTTGCCGGGTGTTGGTTGAGTCTAGTAGTCCCACACTGCACTTCTTAATCTTGTCTTCCTTTGTGCAACCATCTACAATGAGGGAAAAATAAAGTTAAGAGTTAAAATGGGGCCACAGACTGTATGCTTTGATTAATCCTATGGATAATGTACTGTGCTACAGTTAAACAGCTTGGGGAATGGTAAGTATTTGGCTTCAAATAATTGTGTGTAATTACATCTTTCATAATTATTTTTCAGATTAGTTTATGGTTTGCTAAATTTCATGAACATTGGTTTATTAGACCATTGCTTTATTTATTGCACTGCACTGTATTCTGCCTCTTTCTGTGTTTTCTTTTTCTTTCCTCGTGTAAAGCTTACATTTTTTTTTTTTTTAAGATTAATTAAATGTTATTACTCTAGGTAACAGACTAGAGTGACGTGTTCCGACGGCTCTCATTAAATCCTTGGCTGCATCAGAGCCAAATAGCGCATTTCAAAATTAAATTACTTTATCTGCAAATCGGCTTTTGAAATGACAGATGTCGATAATCGACAAAATGCTTAATATCGACGTCGATAATCGGCCAGTTCGATAATTGGTCGACCCCTAATAATGTCTCTAAAATAATTTCAGTGATTGAACAATTCTACTGCCGCTGCTACCTGAGAAGCCTCATAGTGGCTACAACCACAAGTTCTGTGTTCGGGTCGGAACACACAGCCCCACCCATCCCATGCCTGCATAAGAGTGCAACAATGGTTTCCAAACAACATTTCTGCATTCGCCGGTTCCATCTGCTTTGTAAACATATTCACGTGTATTGCGAATGGCCCTGAATGGTTTAGCTCCTCAGTACCTGATTGATCTCCTGTCACATCGTCCAGAGGCCGGAGCCTGCGTCCGTCCGCCCAAGGGGGAGGAGCAGGGGGCGGAAGCGCCGAGGACGGCCACCGCCTGCCAGAGGCCGGAGCCTGCGTCCGTCCGCCCAAGGGGGAGGAGCAGGGGATGGGGAACTCGTCGCCGACTTCCCGCAAAAGGAGGAGCCACCGCCGGCCGCCAGCATGTCGGGGAACCGGACTATTTTTTTTTCCTCTCTCCCCTCTCTCTTTCCGGTCGCTCCGAGGGCTCCCGTCTCCGTTGTCTCGTCTCGTCGCTACATGCCCCTAGGGGAAAGGTACTCCGAGACTGGGAGACCCCCCCCAAGGGAGGGGGGGGAGCAAGCACAGTCTCAGGGGTACCCCCCCGGCCTGTGTTGGGCGATGGGGGTATGTAGTGGAGTAGGCGGGGCGAGACCTGTGGTCTCGAATCACGTAGGAGATCGGGAGCACATAAGAGAACGAGCGACCGGACCGTCACTGAGAGAGGACCGGGCCCGGACACATGTTAAGTTGTTTTATGTTTGTGTTGCCGGCAGTCGTCCGTGAGGGGCTGCCGGCTGTTTACTTACTTTGTTATTATTTTATTAAATGTTTAAATGTCTGCCAGTTCCCGCCTCCTTCCTTCCTTTTAACGAACCTTATTACAGTGCGAGAGGCAGTTTAAATCACCTGGCTCTACTGCACCACACTTTAAATTCCTTCAGGATTGTTAGGCAGCAATAGTCAGATCAACTGGAACAGGGAACACTTCCCATTCAAACTGATGTACTTGTTACATCGAATAGTATGGAATGGAATTCTACTCTCAGTATGTGTGTCTTTTCATTCTACCGAGGTAAACAAAACTGGATATAGATCATAATCAGACTGAAAGGATGAAATCAGTCAATCTTCATCACCAACCAAGAGCAAAGTCGGATGATAATACTGTGATATACTGCATAATATCCTTATCATGAAATACAAATAACTTATGATATTATTTTGGTTGTATCGCTCACCCTTATCCAGCTGCTATTTGAGGTAAAAGGTTGCAAAAATAGATCGAAACGTGCTTTTTAGGCAAGAATTAGGACTTTTTTTCAAGGGTAAGAGACTTTTATATAGAAGCTAAAAGCAACTTTCAGTAAAGTTTAAGACTGATTCTTAAGTTCTGACTTATGTGTTGTAAATTATGGACTACAATGATTTAAACACAAAATGGCCACCCTTGACCTCTGAATCAGCCACTAGGGTGAAGTCAATTCAAGTTTATTTATATAGCGCTTTTCACAATGTGCATTGTTCCAAAGCAGCTTTACAGGAGCAAATAAGAAAAACACAAAGGTAAAACACAGCACAGTGCATGGTGTTTATAGAACAAGCAAGATCATTCTAATAGATAATATCTAACAAATAAATAAATGCAGTCTCCCGGTGAGCAAGCCAACACTGCCCTGCTGTGGCGAGGAACCCAGACTCCAATGATTGATTAATGGAGAAAAAAAACTTTGGGAGAAACCAGGCTCGGTCGGGAGGGCCAGATCCCCTCTGACGTGTCATAGCTGCACTCAGTGACCCCGACCAAACATCCACGAGGAAGAGGGAGAGCCCACCATCCGCGACCCAGGACGTCCCACTTGCCGAAACCGTGCAGGTCCAACCCGGTCCCACTCCACAATCGACACCAGAAAACAGAGGAACAACCAGGGAAAATAGTAATGGCAAATAGTAACTTTATTCCTCTGTTGTATGACATCGACCACAAAACAAGATCAAACCAGACCCACAAAGTCCCAACAAATAAAATCCCCCCAACCACAACCAACGAGCCCCTCCACCCCACACAAACACCCACCCAGCAACCTCCAATCAGGGGCCACTGAATGCAGCTATAACTTCAAACTGCTGACATGTGATGTAGTTTAGCATTAAATACCAAGTATTGTAACTTTAGCATTAATATGACAAGTAGTCTGTTTTTGCTCTTGGTTGGGGATGGGATGGTCTGAGCTAGGATGGTTAGATGGTCGCCTTTCTCTTAGGTGGTAATGGAATTGCCTTAGATGGAGCTGGGATGGTCAGTCAGTCCGCAGCTGTAGCTGGCGTAATCTCTAGTTCGGGATGGGCATATGACGTCCATCTGGGCCTGGCGGAATCTCTCCCTACCTCGGGATGGGAATCCCGAGGCTGAGGCAGAAAGAGAATAATTAGCGTAGCTGCTGTTAATTTATTATGCATTAGTGAAAGCTTGGCTGAAAAGATGTGTCTTTAATCTAGATTTCAATTGGGAGAGTGTGTCTGACCCTCGAATAGTATCGGGAAGGCTATTCCAGAGTTTAGGTGCTACGTATGAGAAAGCTCGACCCCCTTTGGTAGATTTAGTTATTCTAGGAGTTATCCAAAATCCTGAGTTTTAAGATCTAAGAGAGCGTGGTGGGTTGTAATGTGATAGAAGCTCTGTTAAGTAGGTAGGGGCTAAACCGTTTAAGGCTTTATAAGTAATTAAAAGAACTTTAAAATCAATACGATACCTAATGGGTAACGTATTTTCTTGACCTGTTTAGAACTCTGGCAGCTGCATTCTGAACTAACTGTAGTTTGTTTATTGAAGATGCAGGACAACCACTAAGTAGTGCATTTCAGTAGTCAAGTCTTGAGGTCACAAATGCATGAATAAGCGTTTCTGCGTCAGCAACACATAACATATTTCGTAATGTGGCAACATTTCTAAGGTGGAAGAAGGCTGTTTTTGTGATATTTGAGATGTGATTTTTAAATGACAGGTTGCTGTCTAATATAACGCCTAGATCTTAAGTTTAACTGTATTTGTCGGAGTAACAGTGCAGCCTTCGATTGCTATGATGCGGTCTAAAGCCAGACTGAAATTTTTCGTGCATGTTATTAATAATAGGAAAGAGCACAACTGAATGGACACTACTTTTTCTAGTATTTTAGACAAGTGCGGGAGATTTGAAATCGGTCTATAGCTTCCAAGTTCATTGGGGTCTAAGTTTGGTTTTTTGATAAGAGGCTTAATCACAGCCAGTTTAAAGGGTCCAGGGACATGGTCTGGATTAATTGACGAGTTGATAATGTTATAAATGGGATAATAATTTAGTTGGGATGGGATCTAATAAGAATGTTTTCGGTTTGGATGTTGCAATAAGTTTAATTAAATCTTCCTGTTTTATAGGTGAAAAACACTGTAGCTTTTCTTTTGGGGCAAAAAAGTTTTTTTGTCAGAGCAGCATTACACCATTTATTCATATCTGAATTACGACATTACTTAATTCAGACATTACATTGATGTATGTAAATGAATAAAAAAAATATTTGAAATCTGTATGTGTATATAGATTTCAAATATTTTTTTTATTCATTTATGTATACAAGCTGCAATCCATAACTTATTTGGGTAAAATAAACCAAAATTTAGTATTGGGAAAGTACATCAAAATTTGTGTTGAAAACTTTCTGCCTACCTTTCCCTCATTTACATCGGTAAGCTTATAATAGTGATTGATATATTGAGCTGTACGATTTTGTGGGAAATTTAACATCTGTTGACTTCAACCCGTATGAAGTTGCAAAGTAACCTGCAAAAATGCAAAGTAACCTGCAATTTAATTTCTCAAACAGAGATGGTGATAGAGATGCAAAAGTGAAAAATTGCAATTGCATTATGCGCAAAAATATTAGAAATATGTATCCATTTTTGGCTTGGTTTCATTCACTTAAAATGAACAGTTAATTTAAATAATTAAGCTCCTGAATTACATCCCATTACACTCACAGCTGTTGGCTATATAAAGAAAAGACCAAAGCTGCAAACCCTTAAAAATGGATTTAACCTTTTTTGTATATTATTTCATTAACTCCCTGTCATCATATCATTCCAACACATTGTTTCTTTGTTTGTAAAGTCCATGGTATCTGCCTCTGTACTGGCATCTTTTTACTCCTAACTAGGTTAGGAGACCTCTTCAGCTCTCTTAAATAATTTAGGAGCTAAGACCTAGTCTTAACACTTATAAACCTTTATGAATCTCTCTTATTCTTAAGTATAAGAATAAGAGTAAAACTATGTCATTCTTAGAATTTTGACACACTTAAAGTAAAATCTTACTCTGAGTGGCTTTATACATACGGGCCCAGAATTTTCATCTAAAGCTGTAAATTCACATGTGATGTTGCATTCATTTGTGTATATTTGCTTCTGTGGTTGTGGCGTTCAGGCCATAAAGTTTTATTGGCTGGCTGAATATCCAGTGATGGATGATAGGACTCTATTTTGCACACTACTGTGCTGTAAGTGACTCAGAATGTAAACTTAGTTTTTCGGCAGATTTTGTAATGGTTAAAAAGAGTTCTAACTATTGGGCTACTGCTTTTCTGTGGGATTCTGAATTTGATTGTTACCTGTTTGGCTGTCATGTTTGCCTTTAATTTTAGGGTGCCGTATTTTGGGACTTCATAGTTAACCTTCATCTTATCTATCCACAGGCCAAAAGACACTTCAGCACAGCGGAGATGTACTTGAGACCCAGGTGGTGGTTAACCCATCTCATGCTTTGGTGTGCTCAGAAGTATGTGCTCTGTATTGTTTGCAATATACTAATGAAAATGATCAACATACACTTGGATAGTATTTTTGCATTTTAACTTTACCTGAAGGGAGATTTAAAGTCCACTCTGTTGAAAATCAAGTTTTAATGTTGTTTATGTCTATGTGGTGTTTTTAATATGCTTTAGGATAAACCATGTGTAAATTCATCATTTTAAACCATTTAAAAAATGCAGTTTGAAACTGCCTCTGTTTATGACATCATAACCCTGTAACCAATCAAGTTAACAGATTTGAGCCATAGACACGTAAGGATAGCGCAAAGACATTTACATTTACGCATTTGGCAGACGCTTTTATCCAAAGCGACTTACATTGCATTATCCTATGCATTTATACATAGGTATTTGCAATCCCCTTGGATCGAACCCACAACCTTGCGTTGTTAACGCAATGCTCTTACCACTGAGCTACAGGAAAGCTTAGACCAGGGTTCTCAAACTCAATTTACTTAGGGGCCGCTGGAGGTAGAGTCTGGGTCATGCTGGGCTGCATTAAGTATTCCACAAAAAAAGGGTTTCAAGTATTCC
Organism: Triplophysa siluroides; assembly: GCA_006030095.1. Lineage (NCBI taxonomy): Eukaryota > Metazoa > Chordata > Actinopteri > Cypriniformes > Nemacheilidae > Triplophysa > Triplophysa siluroides. The sequence continues at coordinate 20,286 of VCII01000085.1, read as the reverse complement.
AAAAAGGGGAGCACAACTTATCCAGTCTTCTCAATTCTTACAGTTTTCTCAATCTTTATTATTAACAGTTCCTCAACATGAATGTTTCTACTCGTGACATATTGAGAAAGCAAGAGAGAATAAGAGTAAATAAATAAATAGTGTGTATGTTGTATAATCAAATGTGTGTATGGTTAGCCGTTCTCATGATCTGTTAAAGTAACATGTTGCCAGATCTTCATAGATTAAAACAACCAACAAAGACTAACGAAAATAAACCTAAAAAATCCAAATAGGTTATATTTTATTTTTTTTAAAACTAAAATATCCGTAACTGAGCAATTTTAATACAAATAAAGTGCCGACATTTAAGAGCTAAAGACCAAAAATCAACCATAAAAAGCACTTAAAAATAAATGAACATGGCAACACTTCAAAGGACGCTCTGTGATACAGCCTTCCGAGCATAAACAAAACAAAGCACGCCTGTCAGCGGTAATTTACTTTAAATTAAAGTCTTTAGCCGAAAAGTAGCAGGCTTGTATTCTTATTTACAGCTGCAAAACGCTAGAACAGCGATACCAGTGTGTCAATCATCACTTAATGCAGGAGTGACTATACCTGTTTTGTACACACATGAAATTATAATTATTATTTAGTCACTTCTGAAACTGCAGTGTGTGCATGGCGCAACACGATGAAAGACACCAGGCTTGCTGGACTTCCACTAATGAACATTCAACCTGAGATTAAAATGAACAGCGAGGAGGTGCTTAAACAGTTTTGTGGCATTTCTTGAGTATTTGGTTTTTGCGTGTGTGAGAGTTTTTTATTGGGTGGGGATTGTGTGCGTACCCTGAGATTAAATCCTGGGGCCACAAAATATTATCCCGTGGGCCTCAATTGGCTTAGACACTGACTCGACACTGAAACTTTCATGATGTTTCAGCTCTGCTTCTACAACATGAGCACGCACTGCTTACACATCAAATGAGGCATCTATGTACCTATAATCATTGTCCGAGTTCACACTATTGAATGGAGGCTGGGGACTAATTTTCATATTCATGAACAAATGAAGCGAGGGTGTAGAGTTTCATTAAAGCCATTTTAAGGCATGAAGAAATGATCACAGGAAAAAACTTACATACTGTATATGTTAATACTTGAGATGAGTTTTAAGTGATAAAACTATCAAATGCCATGCGACTTTGAATCTTTTTATAAGGCACATTATTTAATGATTTATGTTTAAAAAAAAATTATATTGGTTTTGTACAATTAAACACACGCAGCCTATATTCCAGTACAGTTTTGTTTTTCATATTTGAGTTATGTTTACTAGGTATGCCACATTACTCAATATAATATTGAACCGTTCGGTACGACCTCCACAGTTCAATATGTCCAAGTGAATTGCGGTTTTCCGGTTTGCGTAATTTTTTTTCCGTGCGCTTAATTACACTGTGAACTGGCTCTGTCCGTGTCTGTCTGTATACTGAGATTGATAAACACATTCCCAATATCTAATAGTGAGTGGTGATCGAGCGGTGAAGCGAGACTGCCTGCAACACGAGAAGCAATGTGCTGTTGTCAAGTATAATTCTGACGAACAGACACAAGCAGGCTTTATTGTATGCCCGTTGTGATAATGTCTAAATTTGGCACATCAAGAATGTATTTTTACACTGCATGCGAAAGCAGCATGTTCGCGTTGCTCTCAGCACGTGCAGACAGAAATCTACTGCACCATGCCAAAGTCCGTTAAACGAAAGTCATGCAACTTGTTTGCCTTTCGGACAGCTGTTTACAGCATACCAAGAGCCCCTCCAAGCAGCTATTTAGCATTGCATTCCTTCTTATTTACTGCAATGGCAGTGACGCACCTTGTAAATATATTATCTTGGCCTTTCACATTGAGCGCACGTTTACTTCGATTACAGCAATCGAAAGTTTTGCATTACGTCATTTTAATTACTCTGATGCGCAAAACCTCTTCAAGAAGCTGTTGATGAACAGTAAACCAAAAACCGATGTGAGCTGCCAGTGTAAATCTTTACATTTATTAAATACACCGGGGCCCGTATTCTTAAAGCTTCTAAGAATCCTCTAAGGAAGCTCTTAATTTAAAAACTTCTACGTAGGAGTCTTAGCTTAAAAACTTCTATGTAGGAGTCTTAGCTTAAAAGCGATTCAGGACCAATCTGAGAGCAACTTTGAGCTAGGAAAAGACAAAAAGGCGGGGAGGCGAGGCTGACCCCGCTGCTATGTATGACACCGTTTTTTAAAGACTGTGATTGGTTGGTTGGCCAATCAGGAAAAAAGGGCAAATTGCAATTAAAAAAAAAACATTTCTTTTTCAGTTTTACCATACTCACGCACACACATGCTATATATATATATATATATGTGTGTGAGTGTGTGTATATACATATATTTGCCATGCTGTTAATATCAACGTCTTTGATAGAAAATGAACAGTGAGTTTCTGTAAGTGCTGTAATTGTTTGTGTGATCAGATTGTGACAGAACCAAATCATCTCTGCTGCATAGATTCATTTCTCCAGTTGCCAAATATTTTAATATGATATGGTTAATATGTGTCTCTACTAGGATCAGTCACAAACATGAACCCTGCACGATCTTATGCGTTCGATCTTATTAACTCACTGTCCATCTCCATCCATCACTGTCATTCAATTAAATTTAATATAGCTCTTTAACATTTTGCATTGCATCAAAGCAACTGTACAAGAAAAACAAAAGTTGAACACACACAAAAAACTATAAAAATAAAAAATCTGATAAACCTTGAAGGTATTATGGAAATTGTCGTGTTTCGACCATTTTCTCTGCTGCTAAATTGACTCTTAAGTCTCTTAAAAGTCCTCCTCGCAACTCCTAAACTTTTTGACCTTAAGAGCTCTCTTAAGTAGTTAAGATGCTTTATAAATGACTTTTTCTTTGCTAGGATCTTTTCTGTATTTTTAAGGGGAAACGTCCACATTTCTAAGAATTTTCTTAAAATTTTGTCACTAGGAGCTGTGATTTGAGATTTTTCATGATACGGGCCCAGGAATTTTTAAAAGTTGTTTTTTTGCTTAAAGATAATAAAATAAGTCAAGTAAAATAAATAGATTTTCAGTAAAAAAATATTTTTTTATTAAGTTTTTACTGTTCCTTTCACATAAGCATAGCACAATGAAAAAACACTTTAATGTGCCAAAGCCATCAGAACCGAACCGAAAACTGTGGGCCATAAACAGAGGTTCGTATTGAACCGTGGGTGAGCTGTATTGTTGCATCCCTAATGTTTACCCATCTTTAATCCATGTAAACAATGGAATATTCATACATTTCTCAAAGTACTTTTCTCAGTTTTACTTGCTCTTGATTTTTATACAATAACTCTTCCAATCCCTTTAATTAGAATTAAAATCAGTTAGCATGTTAATGTAAGGGCAAAGCTGTGGTTCCCTTTCTGTCGGTCTCTCGATGTTGTGTCGAACCGACAGATGGGGTTCGCCCTTGAGAACCTAATCAACTTCGACTAGACTAGAAAAGGCCAATGAAATTGGCGAATGAAATTTCCTTTCGTGGAGGGGGACGGACACGATGTCTGCCTCAAGTGTTTGGGCATCCAGTAGTTCGTGGACACCTCCTGCGTGCACTGCACGCAGATGGTGATTCAGACCTTGCGGTCACAGGTGGCTGTCTTCTTCCGAGAACCAGCCACCACCTCGCTTGCTTACTGGGCCGTGACGCCAAGGCTGACCCAGGGTTGATGCAGGAACTCCGCACCTCCACCGACCACGCCCTACGGGCGACTAAGGTGACCGCGCGGGCCTTGGGTCAGGCGATGTCCACATTTGTGGTCCAGGAGAGGCACCTCTGGCTTAACCTGGCGCAGATGCGGGATGCTGAGAAAGTTCGCTTTCTCGACGCCCCCATCGCGCAGGGTGGGCTGTTTGGTGACACTGTTGAGGACTTTTCACAACAGTTCTTGGCAGTGAAGAAGCAGACGGAGGCGATCAGCCACATTCTTCCCCGCCGCGACTTGGCCGCCTAGAGGCCTTCAAGATCCCGTGCGGCGTCTGCCCCCCAGCAGCCCCAGTACTCACCGACACTAGCTCCGGTCCCGGTGCCCCTACACAGGCGCCCCCCCGGAAAAGGACGTCGAGGAGGAGACCGCCACCCCATCAGCAGCCGTCGTGAAAGCAGAAGCAGCCCTGATGGGAAGACAACAGGGAGATCAACACCATCGGGCCCGACCCCAGCCATGACATCGCTGGCCGGTCGATCTGGGACGGTTCCTGCCCAGTCACAACAACATCAGCCCCTCCGGGGGCCTAGCGTCCACATTCTCACAAAAAGAGTTTCCGATCTCTCTGGGTGTTTCTTTCAGCCGCTCTCACCCTCTGCATGACGGTGTTTAGCAACTCGACGTTGCGTCGTGGCGAGGCGATCAGCACTGCCAGCCATCGAACCACCCCCCGGGGGGTCGATGAAGCAGATCATACACTTGGTCCCCCTGTCTCGGTCCCTGGGAGCCTGGCTAAGGCTTCCCACACCGTCACGGTGGCTACGGCAAACGATCCGTCTCGGCTACTCGATCCAATTCGCCAGACCTCACCCAGGTTTCGGGGCATCCTCTCAACCTCTGTCAGAGGCAGGGATGCTCCCGTGGTTCGGGCTGAGGTCGCCACCCTTCTGGCGAAGGAAGCGATCGAGCTCGTCCCGCTAGCCGAGATGTCCCACGGGTTCTACAGCCCGACTTCATCGTCCCCAAAAAAGGCGGGGGGTTGCGCCCCATTTTAGATCTGCGTACCCTGAACAGGCACCTGCAGGTCGACCTGTTCGCCTCCCTGGACACCACCCATTGTCCGCTATGGTACTCCCTGACCGAGGCCCAGGTGGTGAACTTGCAGGCGCCCCCTCCGGGGAGCAAGACCCAACCCCGTCCATGTTGTGCCCAGTATGCGCACTGCGCCTCTACTTGGGCCGCACGCAGAGCTTCAGGAGCTCTGACCAGCTCTTTGTCTGTTATGGAGGTCAGCAGAGGGGAGGGCTGTCTCCAAACATAGCTCTAACCGGACCTAGTGCTACCAGACGTTGTAACCCCCCAATCGGGCGGTTCCGTCTGATGTATCCTCATGATTGGTTCCCACCTTGGCAACCCATGACCTTCCCTAGGTGGACCTCCACCTCGCGGTTAACTACTTCAGTCCGCACATTTTTCCATGAGTTCTTCACCATCGTTGAGACCATGATGATATCTCCACTAACTCCTCCCTACGGTAGGATGTGGTCTCTGTAGCGCATTCCCCCTTGGGTAGATAGCGCTTAACCAGTGGCCCTGACCGGGCGGCCTCTCGTAGGTTAGAGAGACAATGCCCCGCCCGTAACGGCCGGTGGTCAGGGCTTCCCACCTTTCTCCAAGAAAGCTCTGGGACCCCTGACCTATCCACTGGAAGGTTACGATTTCGCGAAAGTGCTCACGTCTGACACACCCAGGCCAGTCACCGTAGCTTCGCTAGAGATTGTGACGCGGCACAACGTTTTGGCGTTTTCCATAGGAACCCCATCTGTCGGTTCGACACAACGTCGAGAGACCGACAGAAAGGGAATGTCTTGGTTACAGATGTAACCTCAGTTCCCTGATGGAGGGAACGAGACGTTGTGTCCCTCATGCCACAAAACGTGCCGCCCACTGCAGCAGTCGTGAGAGGCTCTCAGGCTCCTCAGAACTAAAGGTGAATGAATGCAGCACGGCGTCTCCCTTTTATACCCGGATATCCGGGGGCAGAGTCTGGCATGCAAATTTAATTCGCCAATTTCATTGGCCTTTTCTAGTCTAGTCGAAGTTGATAGGTTCTCAAGGGCGAACCCCATCTGTCGGTTCGACACAACGTCTCATTCCATCCATCAGGGAACTGAGGTTACATCCGTAACCAAGACGTTTTCTTGAATTGCGGTATGAATTTATCATGATCTTATTTTTATTAACAATATGTTTATAGGAAGAGGTTTTCATGTTTCATGTTTTCATTTATTTTTACAGGTTCGTCGTCTTGTTTCTGATGCATCTCTTCACAAGCTGTTAATTCTAGCAGGACAGTCTATGGAAGATACTGGCGATGTTGTGTTGCAAACAGGGTCATTTTCACTTGATGACTTCATTCAGATATTGACAGATGAAGAGGTAAGTCCATTATTTCTGCCAAAATGATCTGTGTATGTAGTGCATACACGTATATACAGTATAGGCCGTGTGCAGTCACATGGTTTTTATGGCGCACAGCAAGTGATTTTCCTCCACAGGAATTCAACACATACTGTGGTTTCTTTAAAATGAACTTTATTGAAGAACAAGCTTCAAGTGAGACTATTCTTATTCCTGGAATAAGTGCTTGTTCTTTTAACAGTAGCTAGTGTTTATTACAGTTAAGGTTTAATAGAAATTAGTTTTTAAGTGGTTGTTGTTTCGGTATGTTAAGCCGTTTCATTAAAATGTTGAAGAAAATGTTCATAAAAAAGTTTTACTTGGGGACTAGGAATATTTTTGGTGTATTATTGTTATTATTTCTATTACTATATTATTGTTTACCTGCACATGTACACACTACGTGGACAAGTGTCATGTGTGAATGGCTCCTCACTCATCTTATTTAAAGGGGTCATATGATGCAAATTGGTGTTATCTTGTATCTTTGGTGTGTTGCAATTTGTTCGTGCATATATCAGACATGTAAAATTGCAAATATGTACGTATCAAACTAAAAGATATGTTCTATTTAAAAGTGGAGGCTCATCCAGACCTGCCTAAAATGCCTAATTTAAACATGCCCCCACAAATCTACGTCACTGTGTGGGGAAGCTTTGCATAACACTGCCCAAATGTTTATGCAAACAAAGAAGGCTTCAATATTCTTGCTGTATTGTTGTAGCCACCACCATGTCGTGGAGATGCTGTGTGATTCATTGCGAAAGCAAAAGTACTTTGTTGGGTCTTCTAAAAGAGGACACCGTTAGAAATCAGAGGTTAAGTTTATTTTACAACACTGTTTCAAAACAGAGCAATCCGTGCATTAACACTTGGTTGTGCACAAAGTCTGTTTTTAAAAAGTTTGCCGCTTCTGACTCCGTAATTATGTTTTCATTATTTATTAAAGAATTTGCTACTGGCTATTCAAACATGAGGTTTTTTTTGTCTTTCCTATGATCACAAAAAAATATGTTTTAGTGTCTTCTGATTGTTCTCCCCTGCAGCGCGATGCAAAACGAAACAAAGTCAATATAAAAGTGTGTTCAGACCAAACGTGACTTGCACGAATAAATCGCGCTATTCGTGCGTAGTTGAACATTTTGAGTTTGCTCGCTTCATTCGCACGAGAAATTCACGCGAATTCACGTAGTGGGCGGGGCTCCAGCCAGGCGGCTCCTGTCTCGTTAAAAAATGGCTGACATAGATTTTGTTGAGAGGGTAGCTGCACTTTGTGTTATGGAAAGCTGAAAAACTTCATAACAAAAATCATACAGCTCCGGGTGTCCACAAACAGCAACAATTATTTGTCCTCCATTTTGTCCTCCTGTTTCGGATTACTACTTTGCATTGACTTAACATGTAAATCACTCGCGCTTAACCCTTTCAGACCAAACATCGCGTTTGGTCTGAACACACTGTCAGTCATTATATACAGTAATTATGTCCCCACTGGATGCAACAAATGCCTCATTAATAATATGTTTTATTGACTTTGTCGCGTTGCGTCAAGGCAGAGTTTCACAGGCAGCTCAAGAAGTTACCGCTCAAGCTCACACGGTACCGATGACATTGCCAGTTCTGTCAATATGCTTTTCAGAATGATGAGCTTTGTAAAATTTGGTTTCAGAAAGGAGGGGCATAGAGGAGCAACAGTTATGTACGGTTTGTGAACGATAAATTGTTTTTGATCTGTAAACTGTGTAAACGGACTGTATTGTACACACAATAGTGTTCGTTTTAGATATGTCATATGACCCCTTTAACATGTTTACAGCTGTGCTGTATATCTTTTAATGTTTTTTTTTCTGATATAGATTGGAGATCTTTTGAGCTCTGCGGCCCCAAGTCAAAAAGCCAGCCTGACTCTGAGTTGCCCCAGATATGGCATGTGGAGAAGTTCCCAGTTAGAAAAGCATAAATTGCAAGAAATAATAGGAATTAAAACCAACCCTCCATTGGTGCATCCAGAGATGGAGGGACTTCAGGAGTTCACAGAGTATCTGTCAGAGTCTCTCGAACCTCAATCACCGTTTGATCTGCTTTTGCCACCCAGTACAGTTGGCTTTCTGAAACTGTCCCGTCCATGCTGTTATGTGTTTCCAGGAGGAAGAGGTGACTGTGCTTTCTTTGCTGTAAATGGTTTCAATGTCTTGGTCAATGGGGGGTCTGATCCAAGGTCCTGTTTCTGGAAATTGGTGAGACATCTCGATCGAATTGACTCTGTATTGCTTACTCATGTTGGTTTAGATAATCTGCATGGTATAAACAGCCTGCTTCACAGAAAAGTGGCTGAACTTGAAGAAAAAGAACTCTGTGAATCACAGAGCAGTGAAGATTGGCAGAAGAAACTTATATCTCCAGAAATCGGGGTTGTATTTTTTAATGCTTCTGAAAGACTTAAAACACTTCAGAGTGACCCCAGGGTGCTTCGAAGTTGTGATCAGGCTGTGTTAACATTACAGCATTTAGAAAAGTTATCGATTTCTCCAGAGCAGCTTAGCCGGTCAGCTAGTTCTACTATTGAGCCAGTAATCCTTTTTCAGAAGATGGGTGTAGGTCGACTAGAGCTTTACGTTCTCAATCCAGTCAAAGGTAGCAAAGAATTTGAGGTTTTCTTGCAAACTTGGCCTGATGTAAAAAGCTCTGACATCCCTTTTACCAGTACAGTATCGATATGTGCTTTGTTAGTCTGGCATCCAGCTAATATTCATGAAAAGTTGATCCGTCTTCTATTTTCTGGGAGCACACCAGAGTCGAAGATCTTTGAGGGGTTGGAGAGGCTGAAGCATCTAGACTTCCTCAAACACCCGGTGGTTTGTTTAAAGGACCTTGAGTTACAAAAAATGGATAAACAGCCAAAGCATGCAGAGAGCAAGGAAAGTCTTAAGAGTATTTCCAAAGAATCCAGACCAGTTAGTGTCTCACTCAAAGAAAAATCATGCAAAATGGATTTGAAAAAGCAAGAGAATAAAGGCAAGAACAGATACACCAATGATAATGTTCACAGAGATGGAAAAGAGAGTGGGGAGAAAGCAATGGTAAAAGGCAATGTGAAACAACAACCTCTGAAGCCTGATAAGCAAGTGACTAAGAAAGAACCTTTTAAGGATGAGAAGAAGGAATTTAGGAGAAAAGAGGAACGGCTGCTAAAGAAAGATGACAGAGTTGACAAAAAGAAAGAGCCCTTCAAAATATATGCAAGTGCAAATCCCAAGAAAGACATTAAACCTGATTTTAAAAAGGAGGTCAAGAAAGAGGTCCAGCTGGAAGATAAAGGAACCAAAAGTCTTTGTAGGGATGTTAAGAAAACCACTGGAAATGTGCAAGGTAATGGACAGTACAGAAAGTCCGTCGGGAAGAATGGCTCAATAAAGAAAGAATTGATTGTCTCTAAAAAGGACACTTTAACCAAATCAAAGCAAAAGCCATACAAAAAAGAAACTAACTATTTGAAATCTTCAAGTGAGGGGTCTACATCAAATGACATTGCTGCAGAATTAGAAAACTCAGAGATGGAGCATGAGCCATTTCAGGATGTTGATGACAAACATGTTAATTTCAGAAATGAAGGTGCAAATGATTCACAATTAAATTGCTCTGAAACAGGAGAGGAAAGTCCAGAGAAGTTCTGTTGTATGGATGGATTTCCTGGCTCTAACAATTCTAATGGATCTCCATCTCCAAAATGTGTCAATTTTGTTCTCACACCAACATTGCTTGGCGGGTGCTTAAAAAAGGATAGAGACTCTCTGGATAATGCCCCTCAGTTGTCTGATGAGGATACTAAGGTAGCTAACAGGATGGCATACATTGACGGACATTTAGCTGACCGTGACTCGAAAATAGATATGTCATTACCTCTAAAAGCATCTTTTAATATTACCAACACATATGATGGATCAGAGAATTCTCTCTGTGGACCTCAGAGTGATGTACTTTCACATGATGTTGACCTATGCCTAGTTTCACCCTGTGAGTTTAAGCATCACAAATATCCAGAGAATCATCAGGAACTATCTCCTGAGATTGCTGACCAAAGTTCTGGCATTTCTCAGGAACAGGTAACGTACCGATGCAGTAATAGTGAAAAAGAGTCACAAGAGGTCCAAGAAATCTCAATGTCCTCACTGATCTCAATATCTGATTCTGATGTCCCTCTAAGCATTGGAGAGTGTCCCATCATAAGCAAGGACTTGGACGATGAAGACAGCAGTGACCTATTTCCACCCCAGCATCCTCATTTGTTGCACAATAATTCTCAACAGACTTCTGAAGACCCTCTACCTTCTCCTGTGAAGGATTTACCACCAATGCCAACTCAGCCTGGTGCCTGTATGACTGATCCAGAGGCTGATGGTCAGAGCAGAATTTCTAAGAGCGTAACATCAAAGACCAAGAGGCAAACAGCATTAGCAAAGTCCCCATCACCAAACCTTATAACACCGAGTGGAAAAACAAAGGCTCAAGCATCTGCCATTGGAACTATTAGGGCAACATCCAGTCTGGACACGAGGCCTGCTTCCCGAAATGCCATCAGTGGATCTAAACAAGCATTTTCAAAGTCCTCATTCAGTGAGTGCCCATGCTGTCTTCAATTATTTAAGCACAATTTTAATTTAGACTTTTACATTGAATAAAAAGTGTAGACGTGCTATACATTTGCAAGTTTTTTTTTAACCTAGATAATAACTTGTTTGATAGTATATACCTTAAATGTCAAAGAACAAATGTTTAATATGTTCAATTGTACTTTGTAACTAGGTTTTCTTCTCTTTGCAGGTTCTGTCAGTGCTAATGCAAGTTCAACATCAGTCTGTTTGGACCTGGCATACCTGCCCTCTGGATTGGCAGCCTCCACTGTTGATGTAGAGTTTTTCCGTCGCCTGCAGTCATCCTGCTATATAATTAGTGGAGATGAGCCACACAAAGAAAGCGTCATGAGATCTATTCTAGACTCTCTATTAGCAGGGAAAGCTTCTTGGCCAGATGTGCAGGTTAGTTTTGTGAGGTTTTGCAGTTTTTTACAATGATAGAGCTTTTTTAATAATACCTACCATTTTTTTGTCCAGTACAAGTGTATTTTGTCCATACAGGTGTATTTTCACATGTCAAATGTGCAATTGTGCATACATAAATGAGATTTGAGTCAAGGGCTGTGTCTTAAAATTGGTCTTTCATTTTTCATGTTTTTTTTTGTCTTACACATGTATAAAATGGTCAGATTTTTTAATGTTCTCTAGGCTTGTTTTTTTTAGGTATTACTTTTTAATTTTGCCTGTTTAAGGTGATGAACACATTAACAAGAATATGAGAAATCACATTGGGTGATTCTCCCGAAATCTTGGTTTCAAGATGTCAAACATGATTTTCTTAAAAACACTTCTCTTTTCCACTATTTCTTTATTTTTCATTCAATTGTTTTTTTTCAGATCATTTAATATTACTTTAAATTACAACATATAATGCACTGGTTTCGTGAGAATGACCCATTAAAACATGCTTTCCGTCCACTGTTGTCTTAACAGTCTCAAACAAGCGTTGGTTCCCCTCAATAAAACTCCAGAGGGAACACATAAAAAACTATATAAAAGTTTCCAAAAAAATTAAAAAGCAGGCTATGTAATTACAATGCTAACAAATAAAATAATGATGCTGAATATTTTAATAACACTTATTGGTTATAAATAAAGATCCTCCTATTATGTTAACTGAAACTGTTTATTATAAATCTAGGGGACAAAAAAGGTATGCAAACAAATACAATTATGTACTGCTGAATACAGTAGAAATTCAAGAGATTGTTTACTTGCCGTTCTAAAGCTATACATATGGTGCATACTTTTAACATAAGGTTTATATCTGGTGTTTTTAATAGTGGACTTTTTAGGCTAAGGAAGTTATTCACAACTAATACAAAAGATCAGCTACAATCAGCTCCATGTAGCCTGTAATGGATCTTTCACAGGAACAGTTGGCAGCTTTTTTATTACATTACATTACGTAGAAGCTACCAAAAGGAAATGTAAACGTGGATTATTTATACTACATTTGATATGCATAAACATTTGTGACATAGCCGGGTGCTAATTTAAATCAAATGTAGTTCTTGCAGATTCTGCAACAGTGCTGTATATGTATAAAACTTTGTGTAAGCGCTCGCCCTCAGATAAATCACTACAGGCACAGGTATCTCTGTGTGCCAATGGACGAAGCCACAGATAACATCTTGTATAACAGATAACCTTTGTTCGAGACCTTATAAACTCAATAAAAACTTTAGAATGCCAGTCTTCTCCTTTCAACCGCATAAAACATAATCAAAATCATTAAACTCATTTTATTGTTAAGCGAAGTGGAAATATAATTTAACAAATATCATAACAGTCTCTACCAAACAGCCATGAGCCACTTTTAATACGCTCAGGTACTTTTTGACAGTTACAGGAATCACATATGGATTTCAACAGATATTTTAACAGCGATTTTCTCTTCACCTTCAGGTAACTCTGATCCCTACGTTTGATTCGCTGGCTATGCACGCCTGGTATCAGGAGACCCACGAGAGGCAGAGAGATTTGGCAGTCACAGTCCTGGGGAGCAACAGCACTGTTGTAATGCAAGATGAGACCTTTCCAGCATGCAAAGTGGAGTTTTAAAGGCAACTGCAGAATTATACTCCCTTTTTTTACTAAAGCAAATGTCTTCACATGTAAATGTTGCATGAACAGCTTTTTAAAACACAGTTGACCCAAATGCTGATTAACTAGAGCAAGAGGAATATGCAATTAATTCATTTGTAAAGGGGGTTAGATTATGTTTCCAAATCTATGTTTATGCTTGTTTCTAGCAGTTTTACATTTGCTCATGTTATTGTGTGTTATTCATTGCATCTTGTGGATGTCCAGGCATGTTAATCAAGTTTCATGACTATTTGGTATGTTTCTGCATGCATATACATTTTGCACAGTTTGATGCACTACATGTACACTAATATGTCTGAAAAAGATTACCAAACTTAATTGTACGGACCCTGTACACATTTTTTTTTCGTTACAGTGCTTATACAGAACGTTTGGCTATTGGCAAGTAAGCTAAAGAATAAAAGTAAAATTAGTTTTGCATGCTTTGTCACATTTTACTAATTTAACAGTTTCTTATTACAGAGAAAAGCACACTTTTATCTCTGTTTACGTGCATCAGTCAGAAAATATTAAAACGTTTTGATGTAGTGAAGTACAGTTATGCATTAATCAGGACATATGGTTATTCAGCAGACAGACAGGAAAGACAACAAACACTAAAGAGTAGTTGAATAATTCTGTACTGATCACCTTGTTTGCCTGCTTTTGTTTTGTTTTTGAGTGTTATATAGATTAATTAACCTCTTTGTACATTGGATTGGAGTGCATAAGACCATTCCTATGACAATGAAACATTGTTAATGTTAGTCTGATGTAGCCATGGTCATCAAAATATTTTTTCAAGATGGCAACGTTATAAAACAGTTGGTAGAAATGTTTATGCAATTCAAACTTTTTTTATTTATTTTGTGGTACAAGTAATAAAGTACATGTTTTGGAAGAATTTCATGCAATTATGTGTCGTTTCATTTTTTAGGATATATATATATATATATATATAATTAGAATAGAAGTAAATTAATCAAACTATGATGTCAAATAACAAAGTAAAACAAGGTCTTCTGTTGTAACTAAAAAGTACAAAATTATTTAGTACCTTAATAGATAATAGAATAGGATTTATTACTGAAATTCTAAATTGTTTTTTATGTCAAATAAAGTTTTTATTGAAGATTTTGAGTAGAGTTTGTTTCTGCTGTGCTTTTTATTGCAAATATTCAGTAAGTTGTACATTGACAAATTACATAAATTTCACTCAGTGTGCACACTGTGTACAGCATGTGCCTGTGTTTGAGCAAGAGGACTCAATCTAGCATCCTCATAAAATCTGTCATACGGTGTCAGCCACCCACTTGAGAAAGCCTGGTCTAGCTGGAAAAATATTTCATTTCTAAAGCAAGCAAACAAGAAAGGGGATAAAAGAACTCACAAGAGAGGTATGAACTGTATAGCCAAAAACAATGGCATATAGGCCAAGTATCTTTTTTATCTGTACATGCCAGTCACTGAATAGTACAAACCGTTTTATTCAACGGTAAGTATCTAGAACCTTTGGGGTCTCAGAAAGCTTTTCTGACCACTGATGTCCAAAACAGGATGAAGAAAAGTGGCATATTTTTTTAACAACAAAAACTGTAACAGAACCTTTGGGGTCACATACTGGTATTGGAAAAATGAGCAAATCAGTTACATACACATGGCTAAAACATCCAGGTTAAATGTAGGTATCTATGGGATGGGAAGACTAAATACAACATTTGAATGCCTTTTCAGCTGGGTGATTCTACAAACTGAGTACCTTTAATGTACCTCCACACTACTGGTCAAAAGTCTCTTAACCCTTGTACTTTGTTCAAAACCCTATAACATCTATGTTGTACATGGGTCAAAATGACCCACCTACCAAAGATAGCTTATAAATCACTTGTTATATATATCACCAAATATTAGATTCAATCTTTTTTTTGTTAAGACTGGTTGTATGCTTCTTTTTTAAACTAATTAATCATAAACCTAATTTTTATGCAACCGAAGTTTATGCACCTTAGTTTTTGTGTTAATAAAGCATTTTTTGTGAAAAATGTTGTCAATATTAAATAAACGCAAGCCATATATATAGTTATAGTATCACCAAAAGTTGGATAAAATATTTTTGTCAACTGTTTTCCTTCAGGTAATACTGGTCTTGTGTTTCTTTTTTTTTTACTGATTAATTGTAGGCCTCATTGATCTTGCCTAGGCAACTTAAAAACTGACCATCCATTGAAAGTGAGTGTGGAAGATCACATTACTGAGAAACTTTATTTTTAATTAATTTTATTTTCTGAATAAACGTTTGACGTAACAATTGTTACGATTTTTTACTTTTTTAATTGTTAAAATTGTTTAATTGTTTTTTAATTGAACACACCAAATGTGGAACAAAACGGAGCGGCGTCGTTGAATCTTGCTAAGTTTTGCATGTAGCACAAAATCACAGATGTTCAGTTGTTATATCTGAATTCTACAATTTAAACTGCTGTTAGCCTAAATTACATTTTGTAATAGTTTTCAAAGTATGAATTATTTATATTAATTTTAATGTTTTAGAATGATGCTGCCCTCATCTCTACAATCAATTAACTTCAAGAGGGTATAATCTTGGACCAGATACCCATCCCTCCTGTGAATGCCCCATTTTACCTACCAATTATACAAACACAGCAATGGGTAGTGCCTTATAAATAAAGCAACATGCAGTTTTTGTTCTTCTGAACTTGTACTGAAGCACAAGCTCTACTGTTACCCACTGTGTAACCCACAAAACTCTTCAATCCCAACATAACATTTAAAAAAAATTAATGACCCACAAACAATAAGTAAAGTTGTTAATGCTGCTTTATGGGTTGTTACATTTTCCTCTGTCCAGTACAAGAATGAATAAAAGCTCATAATGTGCTGCATGTTAATTTATAGAGTGAATTGCTTGTTAAATGCTGTTGATACTTTACATATTTGCAAACATTTTCTTTACATAAGGGAAATTTTAGCTAAAATTGGTTCTTGTCTTGCACTATGAAAGTATAAAACCTAACCTCTAACTTCTAGATATCACATCACTGCAGGGCAACTTTCACAGTTGAGGGCAACTGGGATGTCATGGGTTGGAAATATTCTTGGCATTGGTTTATCAACACTTTCCAAAGGCGAGCTCTGTTTGGATTAGTGGAAAATGATGATGCGATTCTAGACAGTCAGCTGGATGACATGATTAGAGATATCTCTGCATGCACTTCAAATGTTGGCGAAAGATTTGTACAAGGTAGGTTGCACATTATTTCATAAAAATGTGTTTTTAGTTATATTTTCAAAAGTTATATTACAGACATGTTATTTCATGTTTTTATTTTGTTTCATTTCAAGGAAGCATTAGAGCAAGGGGGTTAGAATTTAAAGGCATCGGTTCAGAGAGAGAATCCGCATTATGGACCCAGCGGGAACTTTGATTCGCCGAAGACGTCTCATTAGAAGAAGGGTCTACAATGTACGAGGATAAAATCATTTATGGTACGTAAACTGGACAATGTGTTGTAACACTGATTCTCACTAAGAAATAAGTGCCATAGTCGTATTTGTATGAATTTTATTTATCAACATCACTGATAGAATACTCAAATGATTTGTTTAATAGTTAATAAGTTGCCTTTTGTTAGTAGCATAAATTGCACAATCAAAGTGAAAAGTTGTCATCAGTATCACCTGAATAAAATTTTCTACCTAAGTTTTAAGTAGCCAAACTACTGAGCTTAAGTATATCATCAAATCATGTTTTTCATATGCTTTAAAGAGTGGCAAACTGACAATATTAAATGACATGCAATTCCTATTGTCTAATTAAACCTCTTTTCTTTTTCCTCAAGGAGATTAGTTATTTATGGCTGCATAGACGGATTCAGCAAAACAATCATTTACGTAAGATGTGCCACAAACAACCGTGCTGCCACAGTATTGTCATTCTTTCAGAATGGTGTCTCTGAATTTGGTTAGCCTTTAAGAGTACGGGGAAAATATGCGTGTTGCACAGTATATGATCGAAAGAAGAGGCAACGGAAGCTTTATTGTGGGAAGAAGCGTATATAATCAAAGGATTGAACGTCTCTGGGGGGATGTGAACAGGGTGGTATCAGATCATTTTATAGGCAGCTGTTTCAGTACATGGAGCATATGGACATTCTAGACCCAGACAATGAAATGCACTTATGGTCTGCACTCTGTATTTCTTGGGAGAATTTAACAGTCCTGTGATAAGTTTGATGGACGATGGAATTACCACAGTATGAGAATAGAGGGTTGGCATGAGTCCACTGGCGTTATGGAATTCTGTCATGATAAATGAGCCAAACCTTGTTCTTATGTATATACTGTATATACTCATTTAATTGTGTTCAGTATATCCTCTGTAAACTGCTTGACAATAAACAATATTTGAAAAGTGGTTGTCTTGTACATTTGGAACTGTTGGCTGGCACAGCTAAAACTATGAAAAAAATGTCATAAAGGCCTATGTGAATAAAATTGGTCTCTGTCTATAGTTTCATACATAGAGAATTTGGAAACGAGGAGCACGTGATCAAGAACATCATCACAAGCAAGATTTAAAATATGGATTACAAATCTAAATGATCCCAAACCCAACTGAGCCTTTTACTGCATCTCTCAGCAGGTTTTCTAGTTCTACTTCATCTTGTACACCTCTTGGTAAGAAAAGCACCATTGAACAAGTTGAAGCAAAAGGCAGTCTCCGGCATCCTTGTGTGTAAAAGTCGAGCTCAGCTTTTTTGGGAAAGTCCAGAGGGGGTTGAATCTACACCAGACATGAATATCAGAAGATCCTCAAACGTCAGAGAAGCAACTTTTTCTGTTAAGCACATAAAACATCAAGTTATCAATTACTAAGTTCATTAAACAACATTATATGATAGAGATAATGTACAGGCAGCTGGTTGTTATGGCAGAAGCGGACATTATACTAGCTCCACTTATACCCTATTACACGGCTACATGTTCAACTGTGTGACTAAGTCAATTTGTAGTTGTTTGTTTCCTGTTCTTGTTATTTTTTTGGTTATTTTGTTTGTTAACAGCAGGTGTCACTAATGAATCAATCATCACTTTGTCTCATTCACTTTAACACTGATACACTATGTAGTGTGCACTCATACAGACACTGAGCAGTGTTCTTGTACTCTGCAACTTAATTTGAAACATCAATATGACATCGGATGATTTGACTGATGATTTTGTCAAATAGAGTGAACACATCTTTTTCACAGTTCAGTTTCTCCTTCAATCTACACAAAGTGGGCCCAGTCCTTCATTTAATAATCCCTGTGCCAAAACTCCTCGGCACAAACACAATAAAAGTGATAATTGAAATGTCACCTGTACCTGTACACTATTTTAAAGGTTGAAATCACCTTTCAGCCCAAACCCCAAAAAATGGGATTGACAGCTCAATTGTTCCTTTAATTTATTTGTAATATTAAACTGCACCAGTAAACATTACATTTTTGGGGAATAAAAGACCTTGGAATGTCATGACTAGCCAATCAGAATCAAGTATTCCAGAGTGCTGTGTAATACATGAATTACATTTCTGCATTTGGCAGACGTTTTTATCCAAAGCGACTTACATTGCATTATCCTATACATTTATACATAGGTATTTGAAATCCCCTGGGATCGAACCCACAACCTTGCATTGTTAACGCAACACTCTTACCACTGAGCTACAGGAAAGCTCTTCTGAATTACAATATATTAGCGCCTGCCGTGAATGCTATTGAGGAACACTCCCAAGAAAAGATGGTCTCCTCTTCAGTCTGTCTGTGGTTGCTGCCTTCATCACTCCAGTTCACAACAAGAAGGTCTTTGAACGCTCTTCTTGACAGTGGTTTCTTTGTGCTGGTGAACAGAGGCTTGAATGTCTTCCAGTTGTTTTCCACTGTTTTCCAAAGGGATCCACAATCGTTCTTTCCCGCTTTAAACTGGGAAATCATGCTGGCAGGTCTGGGGTTAGAAACACACGAAATAAAGTTTTATAGTTATTTATAAAGTTATTTATAGTTATGAAACTGTTCCGGGTTCAATGAGCACATGTTACATAATATGTAACAAGTAGTGTGTGGCCTTGACATTTTTGCATGTCTCTGTAAATATGAATAAATGCTTCATGAGACATACAGTGTTGCTTGTGAGCATGCATCAGACTTATTGCTTCTGGCTATATATGCATCCGTGACAGATATGTTGCTGTCAGGGGAGGTTCTCCTATGTTCAATGAGAAACAAAGTCAAAGAGGACCGGGGCTTCAAACCACCAAGCTGCCAATGTCAAACCCAAAGCACCAACCACTACACCAGTTGGACTGCTGTAAGACCACCTGAAAGTGAAGCTCATCAGGGGGAAAATTTGCCAGCTATTGCTGGGGAACGGTATCTCGCAGCTGAGAAAGTCACATACTTTTCCACCTGTCTTAGATGAGATAGAAAGTACTTTCAAAATTGCACTGCTGACTTTCAAAACCAATACAAGTAGGTTCTTAGAGTTTAAAGGCTGGAGCAGGAAAGCGTATTATGACGACTAAGAACGCTGTCAAACAGGAGCCGGGACTTCAAACCATCAACCTGCCTGTCTGAAGCCCAAAGCACTAATCACTACAGCAGTTGGCCGATTTACCCTCCTCCCTTTAAATATTATACTGTCATGTGTAAACATTTTGTGTGTGTGGCCATTCAATTTTAGAATGTCTATGAAAATATGAATAAATGCTTGATGAGACAAACAGTGTTGCTTATGGACATGATCAGACTTATTGTTTCTGGCTATATATGTATCCAAGCATAAGTTGAACGGGGGTAGATACGTGACAGGCAGGAAAAACAGATCCTGTCCCAAAATTTCCTCAAACCCCCTTTAAATATTTTCCTCTCATGTTTAACATGTTATGTGTGGGGCCATGACATTTTTGCATGTCTCTGTAAATATGAATAAATGCTTTATGATACAACCAGTGTTGCTTTCAAAAAGTCGTTTTCAGGGCAAAAAGAACATTTCTGAAAGTTGAAACTGCTCAAAAAGAGCTTTTGACTGATCAACTGTTTTCTAATGCAAAAGACACCTTTTCATGAACCTTTGATGCTTTTTGTAAAAAAAAAAGCAGTTCTCAGTGCAAAAAGAATATTTCTGATAATTGGAACTGCTAAAAAATAGCTTTTGACTGATAGTTTTCTTTTGCAAAAGACATTTTTTCATGGTCCCCTGATGCCTTTTACAGCAAAAAGCAGTTTTCAATATAAAAAGCTTATATTCTGATCATTGGAACACTGCTTAAAAAAGAGCTTTGGCTGATCACCTGTTGTC